>LSSL01005573.1:0-19184 GCA_001953115.1 Smittium mucronatum
ATAAGAGAGGAAGTTGTCTTAGGGACTTTCGTATTTATCATTTACCATTATAAGCGACGGCTTTTTCCTTCATAGGAAGAGCAAGTCACTTAATTTTTCTTTTCTTATTCCTTACTAGTTTTATCTTAGTCTTTTTATATTGATAAACCTTTACTTTAAACCATCCCCTGAGCCCAGTCCTTAAATAGAGAGGATAGTTATTAATTAAGAAAATTTCATTGCATCCTTCTCATATTCCTTCTGTAAAGATGAAAGATTCAACATGCGATAGTTTTAGATCCTGAAAAAGATTCTAACTCATTTGGAAATATGATCCGAGCCCAGTTTCTGTCAGTTTCTTGTGACCAGGCCACAGTGAAAATGGCTATAAGAAGTATAATTTGAGATCCATATTTTTTATGTACTATTACATCACCCTCACCCGCGACCCCTTCCTCTAAGATTTTACCGGAAGTCAGATGAAATTTTATCCAATATGGTATTATTTTTAGACATGATTTTCATCTTTGAAGCTGAGTTGCTGCAGTAAAAAAAAAAATACAAAATCGTACTCTACAGCCTCATAAAAAAGGGATGCAGTCTTTTTTTCTTCGCAGATTTTTTATTGGCTATGATTTAGTCTTAAGCAAAATGATCCATCAGAGTCATGCACGCAGATTTTATAAGCCAGCTGAATTAATTTATAGCACCAAACCTTTTTGGATATTTTATTATCTATATTGGGCTATTTTTTGCAGCAACTACAAATAATGGGATCCTCACTGTACTAAAAATCAGAATTTAAGGGTTCGCTGATCTAGTTATTTAGGATTTGGTAATGACCAAAATATGCAATTTGTATTTTTGCTTGAGTGAGAGCTGTCTGAATTCAATATAGTAAGATATCTACCTCCCAAACTACGATATGGGCCTAATATTTTATATAAAATGGATTTAATTAACAGAAATAGCCCTAAAGCAAGATTATTTAACTATCTTATAATATTATTCTTAATTTTTTCAACATAGAAATCCGCTATAAATGTTTTAAAAGCTTCTAACGCTCGGGGTAAATTGCTAAATTTGCAATAGGGATCCGTGCTAAAACAAAGAGGTTGAATTCTTACTCCCCGAAATTTCTAGCACAACTGTAAGTTGAGTTTATCAGCAAATTTTCTTATAATATTTTCTGGGTGTGAGTAAATAGTTTTTTGGAGGAATACATCTTTGAAAATTTAAAAAATTTAAATTTTTTTTTTTGGTTGAGCGAATACTATAAATAAAAGTGATATTACAACACTGGCGCGTGCTTTACATTCTATGCTTTAAATTTTTTTTGGCGCATTTTATTTCTTTTTATTATTGGTATGTAATTTTCCGTAAGTTTTATCCAATAAAATATTAACACTTAATATGTTATCTCCAAGAAGTATAATAAATGAAATTACTTTCAAAAAATGAGTTCATTTCGAATTTATAGTATTAGAGATTTTAACGAATATCCTAGATGTTGTGATTTAGGAAATTTAAAAAAATTCCATAAATATTTTTTGATAGTTAGTAAGTGAAAAATATATTTAACTAAAATTTTGGTTAAAAGGTTACAAATTGGCTAATTGGAAAAAATATATCCGAATACATAAATAATTAAAATATAGCCTTATTACAAACTTTATAATAGTTAATATGCATTAATAGTAAGTTTCATCCGATTACATATTTATTTATTTGACAAAAAAATGATACAAAATAATATTATGGACTTATATATCAAAATATGGCAAGGTTACAAACAAAAAACAACCTATTTCTTACAATAATTTCGTCTAAACTTTTAAACCAAACTTGTTAATTAATCTTCCGATTACCAAATCAGTACACTTTTTTAATTAAAATAAAAATATATACCTTCAACAAAAAGCCCAGTTTTATCCCTCATTGATAAAAAAAGAGTTTCATAATTCTATTTTCTAGTTCATTAATATTTATTTATTTGTTAAATATTTGATGAAATTGATCTCTGTGGTTTTTTTTCTCAAGATCATAAAAACTAACAAATTAAAATTCACTTTAATAATATCACAATCATTTTTAATAAAACGAAATTTTTTATAAAAAATGTGATATTATTTTAATGAATTACGGCGATTAAAAAAAATAATAAAGAAATAAGCTGCTCGCTCCAAGTATTTTCTATACATTTCCTAGAAAATTTAAAGAAAATTTTTTCTCGATCTTTCAAAAATAATTATGTTGATATAAATTAAATTGTTTAAAAAAAATGGGAATATTATTTATATTTTTTATCCAAATTTAAAGAAAATATGATGGGAAACTATTTACAAGGTATTGAAAAATACAAAGCTGCTACTGAGGATTATGAAACAGAATTAGTTTTGCCCAATGTCATTCGTGTGAATTATAAAAGTGACTCTGATGCTTATGAATCTAAGGTATACAACGAAATTTAACAGAGCCCTGACTAAATTTATTCTATGAAGGGATTTAAAATGGACGAGTTCGATAAAATTTATATCAAATTCGAGGTTGATTTGCTAAAATATGAAATGGGGAGATGGGAAAAATCAAAATTTACCCCAAAATATAAACTTATATTTTTAACATATATAAGGCATAATTTTAAATACGAAAAAATTGGAAGAGATTTTGGAGGTTAAATTTCTTTGATCTACATTAATATTAATCCCACAGCAGTTTTAATCAAAAATGCCTTATCGAAAAGATATTTATCCCCTATAAAAAAAGATGCACAAATTTCCCAATCAATAGTATTTAAAATTTTTTTTGACATGGATACAATTATTGGTTTCACAGTGTTATATATTGATTGAACTTCTGACTCATTTTATGATTCAAAGATTTTTTACTCCGTAAAACACCACAGATACTGTTAAAAAGGAAATAGCTGTATTTCAAGGTGGTAGATGTGCGTTTGTTAGCCCTGCGGTAGGGGGTTCTATAATTGAAATGACCGTATACAAAAAGTTGGAGTAAAAATGCCGTGATTTTTTTTAAAAAAAAATCAGCGAGTACAAAATAATGGATATTGGTAATTTATAAGAATGATCGGTTATGTCCAATAAGGGATAAGTCGGGATATATAAAAAATTTAGGGTAAGAATTATAAAGAAAGTCATCCAAAATAAATTTTCAAAAGAGCCAAATTTGGAAAAAAGTGTTCATGATACTTTCGGAAGCGGATTATCTACACCAGTTAGACTGCTACAAATCTTTGAATCGAAACTGTTGTTGTGCAGCGAAAGATGAGGCAACGTTAATTACACTATTACTAGTACACATATCGCACTCACCTAGCAGAGACCTTAGGGCAAGTATAACTCCCTTACTCCTCATATCTACACTTTGCCTTTTGCTCCATGTAATAACAACACTAAGTGTTTGTACAGCCCCCGCTGTAGGAATAATATGCGAGAACCTTACCGGGGGTTTGGGATCGACACTTAACAAAAGACCAATTAAAGAAGAAGTAAGATATTCCATAACAGCTTCCCCCGCCAAGTTAACCAATGGTTCTAAGTCGTCACCTAGTGCGAAGACTTCCGAAGAAGAGGACACCGAAGCTTCACTCTCTATCGTTAGCTACTTCCCGCCAAGCTTCAACCTCCGGGGCAAACCCATAAGGGTAAGCACCATACTCGAACAAATCATGGTTGCGCATAACCATGCCTATAGCATTATATGAACTATAG
The DNA here is from genome assembly GCA_001953115.1 of Smittium mucronatum. NCBI lineage: Eukaryota > Fungi > Kickxellomycota > Harpellomycetes > Harpellales > Legeriomycetaceae > Smittium > Smittium mucronatum. Next base: position 3,711 of record LSSL01005573.1, read on the forward strand.
CATTCACTAAGCAATAAAACTAAACCAACAAAAAACGGACTAACGGATAATGATCCCAGTCAACGAAGAATAACAAAATATTAATAACTAACCCGGTAAAACCAAAAAAGAAAAATATAAAATAATCTATATTGAAATAAACGAAATAACTAACTATACTATAACTAACTAAAAATTAGAGCTAAAGAAGCATTCAAGCGTGCTAAGACTTTAAGACTATAAAAGGGGCGTGGCTACACCTAGGACTAAAATGCGCGTCATACCTCTTTAATAAACTGAAAATCACACAAAAATCCTCTATATGTGATATTAGCACTCAGCTGCAAATCGGTTCTAATGAAAGGATAATTGTTATGAACTTTTTTTTGGAAGATTTAGGGGTTTATTTGAACTTATCAGAGATGTTTATATAGGTTCTATAAAGAATATTGGTACTTTGATTGAAATACGTATATCATTTACAAAATTTCATATATCAAAGTATCCATTGACTTTTAGAATTGAATTTTTATGATTTAATAAGGGTAAAGTAAAAATGTATATTAGAAAAGGATAGAATAAAAGGGGAAATACATAAATAATAGAAATATATCCAGAATTTTCAGAGATAATCAAAATTAATTGAATTTTTTTGGTACTTACAGCAAAGAAATTTACGAAAAATAGTTTTGGTAAAATTTGTGCTACACCAGAGCCTGATTTTAACGGCTCGGAATTCTCTTATTAAACATATTTTACTTCATAGCTCTTTGCTCATTATTTATTCATAGACATTTACTTTTCAAAAAATAAAGGATTATTTAAAATATAACTGTAACATATATAACATCCAATAAAAAACTTATAATCTGGCATAAAAGTATGAAGGTCTCATTTTTTTTTTTCATATAAAAGCAGTAAATGATATAAGTATTTTTCCGACTCTTTTTCTTCTTTAAATATTTTGCTAAATTTTTTTGGAGAAACTCAATTATTTAGCCCTGAACGAATCAAATCGACTAAGTATAAGTTATAAAAAAATCTATTAATTGGATATAAAAGTACATGTAATCTTAATTTAAATTAGAAAATAGGATGTTAATCTATTACCAAGCACCCAATAAAATTTATTTTAATAACCAGGCTTCTAATTTGCGTTTTTAGATGCAACTTTAAACACTGCCTTTATTTAAAACACTCATTAAGTTTATTTTCAAAGCAACAAAATATCATTCTATTTAGGTGTTAATGAGGCTTTTCTTTATAATGATGGTAAAGAAGTGACGAAAATATTTTAATAGAATGCTTAATATATATGAGAATTAGTTCAAAATATTATATTTATAAGTAAAGTTGGTAAACGTTTATTTATTTATTTGTATAAGTATATTTCAGGAAATATTTTATTTAAACCCGCTTCTTTAAGAGTTATGCGAAAAGTATTTCGAATAAATTATATAATAGGAAATTAATGTTTTGATGTAATTAATAGATTTCTAAAAAAAGTTAAAATTAGACTCCGCAAAAGAAAAATGAAATGCGAATGTATGTAAGTAATGAAATAGGCTTAAACTTTTTCAGCTTAACTTGTTAGACTAAAATAATTAAATGTTTAGATTTATGTGTTTTTTATTTTTAGGTGAGATATTTTCTTAACGCATATAATTTTTCAAGGATCTTTCTTTATTTATTAAAAAAAAATGATATTTTTTTCACCACCTGAAACTATCTCGGTGATAAAGTTTAAATATATTATAGGAATTTATTATTTGAAATAAAGTTTCATTTATTTGTAATTATAAATAATATTTATTCAGAAATTGTTTTAACAAAATCTTATAATCAATAAGTTAAATTTATACCAATCTTTTTTTTGTAAAATATAAAAATTAAACTCAATTTAAACTCAATTTTTTCATCTTCAACGATTTAATTAATATAAAAATGTCATGAAGTGCTTCTTATATTGAGGATGAAAGAATATCCTAAATACTGTACACATTAAATAAAAATAGTCGATTCTGCATTTAGTTATAATTAAAATTTCTTTAAAATTCAGATTGATATTGCTGTATAAAGATTGCTGAGAATTTAAATATTTGAATTTGCTTTGAGTGTTTTTTTTGGAAATTTCTCTTTTGATAAAATTTTATAAAATACTGTGGAAAAAATTTAGAGATTTTTTAGAAAATCATTTTTCCCATGGCTGGGGATTATTTTTTGATTAATAATAAAATCTGGAATTTTCTTTTCATAAATTTCATTTGTTTCTGCCAATTATATACATAAATGCATCATTAATTTTTTTAAAAAATACAGTTGTGTAATATCTTAGATATATAAATATAATTAGATCTTATTACTGACTCCAATATCATTTAAAATATCCAATGATACCTTTTATTTTTTAAATTAAGTAATATGTATTAGAAATACTTATTTTAATGTGTTATATAAAAAAAGAAGGCATTTTCTTAAATAAAATGTTATTAATTAAGCTATAGAAAATAAATTTACATCATTTCAATAAAAAAATGAGTCAATAATTTTTTAATTTATATAAGAATTAAAAAAAACCTACTTTTATTTCCTAATTAAATTTTTTTTGATAAATTTGTCAATAGGATTTTTTTATACATTGTGATTATTAAATAAATAAAATTTAAGTTGTTTATAGATGCCTTAAATCATAATAGCTGGTTGTATTCGATAAATTATCTATTAAAAAAATATAAATAAAAAATCTACAATTATAACATTTGAATGAAATAAATAAATTTAATATACGTAAAATAGATTTCTTAAAAATATGTTTTTTACAAATTCTTTCAATAAATAATTACAAAAATTTTATTTAAAAATTGGAGATACTAAATCAAAAAATTACGCGAAGATTTATACTATTTAAAAATTATAATTATTTGATCTTAATATTATTAGAAAGTATATCCGTAACATAATTATGGTTATTTAACTATTTTTCCATTATGGATTCAATATTGGATGTAATTAAAAGATGTAAGTAATATCAAAAGTATATTTCAGTTTTTACTGAGGTAAAGCTCATTAAAATACCATGGCGGGATTTAGCTAGCTCTATAAAAAACTCAAAACTATTTTTTATTTATTTTTAGAAAGATGAAAATAAATTCATTAATATGAGAGTGAATAAGCTAATTATTGTCAAATAATTTTAGATATTTAGTAGTTAAATTTATACATTTGTGACTAATATCTATACAAATAAAATATTATGCTATTATATTTATTTAATTTATGGTTTCTATAAAAAATTCAAGATTAAATATTCTTTTTATTACTGTGGATAAAATTTATAAATAAAGTTAACAGAAATGGATTTTATAAATTTGGAGGTGAGGAATTAGTAAAATTGAATAAATTCACAATAAAATTCAAGAAATAATTTAATTCAAACTTTATAACTTTTAATTTTAGTAAGTTATAAAATCCGATTTAATTCCAATGAATAAAAATTATTGATTTGAATGTGGTAAATATTTTTATGCTAAAAAAATTAATTAATATTTATTATTGTTGAGTATAAGTTAAAAGAATTTTTTTGATAAAATTGATTCAGTAAATAGAAAAATAGACATCATAATTTTTATAGTGAAATTAACTTTAATTAAATCAATAAATATACTTTAGTAATTTAATAAAGGGATTAAGATAAAATTAATGTTTCTTATATCTTAAATCTATTATTTGATTAATTATATCCTATCAAAAAAGTAATTTTTCCAAAAAAATTAATTATATAGAATGATCCATAAATAAAAAGTTGATCTTTTTGTTTTTTGTTTTGCTATTAATTCAATTATATACAAAATTTAATACAATTGTAGACAATATTATAATTTATAAAAAAGATTATAGTGAATGTAATTTTTTTTCTAACAGAATATTGCGCTTTTTATAATATTAGTAATATTTAATAACTTTTTTAAAAAAAATTATACAATTTTTCTAAAAAAATCTAATAATTAATGTATTAAAAATATTTTTACAGTTTTTTGCTTTCACTTGATAATAAATTATTTTTTATAAAATATTTGAAATTTTTTAGCAAAAAGCTTTAAAATCTAAAAAATTATTTTTTAATAATCAATACTGCTTAAAATAAGAACATATTTGCAGAGATTTAAAGTTAAATATGCTTTTTGTTGCATATTCCATTTTATTATTAGAATACTAAAAATTTCATAAAAAGTTATTGAAATAAAATCATAAATCGATGTTAGATTTTAAAAATATAATATTCAAAAATGATTGGATATCTATATAAATTATAATGTTTCATTGAAATTTTTATAAATATATTTATTTCTGAAAGACAAATATCTTTAGGATTTTTTAAGTAATCTTTTTCTACTAAATAAAATTGCTAAAAAATAATTTTTTAATATTTTGAAAATTATTAGTTTTTAAAATTTTTCACTTTATTCAGGCTTTTCCTTTGTTATTCTAAAGTCTAATAGCTGTATCTGACAATCCTTTAACTCTTTTTCTTATTTATATTATTTACTAGAGATGCATAGTTTGGAATTTAATGCTCGAATTTACAAAAATTGCTGTAAATGATAATTTAGCGGGTATTAAATAAATCAAAGCTTCAAATATCAATTTTTTAACACTCGAAAAAAAAACTCTTTGTTTATAAGGTTTAGAACTAGTAATGCAGGTTTATACACTTTTTTTTTAATGAAAAAAAATGATTTTGATAAAATTTTTACTAATAAATTTATTATATATAAATATTTCTATATGAACTTTTTGTTGAATTGGATGTAAAAAATATAAATAAAAAAGTATTAGATTTGATTTATTACTAATAGAAAATTCCTTAATCTTATATTTTATAAACGTTATTTTTTTAATGATAAATTTAAAATTAAAATAATATTATATAGATCTGTTATTAAGAAATTATTAAATAGCAATGGCGATATAAGAATTGATTAATAATAGGAAAAAAATTTTGCAAAAAAAATCTCTAGATTTGATTTTCATAAATAATTGATTATAGATTTTTAACATTTAAATCTTAAATATGATTAATTTATTAAAAATAGATCCAAGAAATTTAAAAAAATCTATAATTTTTCACAAATAGTGGTCAGCAAAAAAGGTTCTTTATAAGCTGCTGTATTTTATGTATCAAACTATTCAATTATAGTCATTTTAAACATATTAATTAGTTACAAACTATTCATATGGGTGAAATTTGTGCACAAACGAGAAAGATTAATTATTTTTACTAAAATAAAGATTTTATTCATAAATAAATTTTTTTTTTTTTTAAATTTCTAATGCGAATTTATTTTTACTGCCACAAAATGTTTTAAAAGTCAATATCACTAAAAAAATTCATAAAAAATAGTAGGCTATATCGTAAAGATTATTAACTATCTATGAAAGTTTCGTAAACAAGAGAAAATAAGTTTATAGCCTAGGAAGTGAATTTCAACATTCTAAAATAAATCCACATCTAAAGCTATTAGAGTCATTGCGTAATCTTTTTTAGTCATATTTGATTCTACCAAACTCTTATAGAATATTTTTACTTGATAAATTATAAAAATTTAAAACCTCAATGTTTATTGTATTTAACAGCTGCTATTTAATTGTTTTTTCCAGCTTTCTTTTAAAAATTTATTTTGATGCTTTTAAATATTTTATTGGATTTTGAATTTATTATATAAATGATATATTAGGTAACATTTAAATTCAATATATTAATTAATAAAAATACAATTTAATTGAAATCGGTTGAATAATATTTACAATGTTCATAAAATCAAATTAATATCGTTTTCAAGAATAAGAAATAATAATAATTGGTTTAGATTACATAATATTTCCTTATAATCATATTTATATTATAAAATAAATGTTTTTATAGATTAATGGAAGTTTGAATGTTGCCTCAGCATGGATATAGTGTTTCGAATAAACAGAATATAGTAATTTAATACGATTTTACTCCCTTGAAGCAGCTTGAATTGCCAAAATTAAATTATAATAAAAAATATATATGTTTAAAATTATAAATTTACAACTACCAACATTTATAATTCGTAATTGTATAAGTTTTTATCTATAATCAAGTTGAAAAAAAAGAATCTTAGTGTGAAAAAAATATAACCCAAAAGAATAAAATGTTAGAAAGAGAAAAGATATCATAGGGAAAAAATCGTTTAATTTCTAAAATAGATTCCACAATAAAAAGGGAAAATTAATCAGGTTGATTATAATGAAACAAATATAAAGAGTACATTATTTCTAATTCTATTTTTTTTTCGAAATATGAATTTGGTATATTTTTTACCCATTAAAGTTATTTTATTTTTTATAGTGAACTTATGAGTGTTATAATAACAAAATTTATGGTTTTAGTTTTTTTAAATGAACTGTTTTCAAATTAGAAGAAAAAAAATTTAAAGAGGAGTATTTATCAAAATTTATTTTCAATTTTAAAAAAAGTCTTTATTAATATATTTATATCTAAACTATCTTAATTTGAAGTTTGTTTGTCAAAAGATTTATCCACGATACGTATAAATTGAAAGAAAAAAAATCTATGGTATAAAAATCGAACATTTTATTATATAAAATCATTTATATCATATAAATACAAAATAAGGCATTTTAAAAAAATATTGTATTATTTTTTGAATTATTATTTAAATATATAGATATAAATATTTATTTAAAATTTAATATAAATAAAAATTTATCCATAATGTATAATTCACCAAAAAAAAAAAAATTCATAAAACTAAAATCCAATGATTTAAGGTTTTTTTAAAAATAATATCAAAATTTCTACCCAGAAATTGAAATAATTTCAAAGAAATTTATAAAATAATTTTTAGAAATGTATATAATCAAAATTCCTGTAAAATTTAAAAAGAAAAATTAGCACCGTAACTTCGAATTTTTTCATTGTGATATAGATTCCACTTCTGAGGCATTGGAATAATCTAACCATTTAAAACTTCATTATGATTTGTCTAAAATGACTCTCAAAAATAAAAATATCACTTGTTTTGTAAATAAATTAATATAAATTTATCTCAAGTTCAATATTTGTAAAAATTTCTCTTGGAGCTTTATTGCCGATTTTATTTTGTATAATGTTCATAATTAAAGAGAATTTTTTTATCAGTTATTGAAAAAGAGAAAAGAGAAAAAGAAGATATTATCAAATGAGAGTAAATTTGTAAAATTTGAGAATTTTTTAGTTTAAAATAAAGGACTGAAAATTTCAGATATAAAATAACCAAATAGGAAAAATGATAGAATTATCCAAGAAAAAAAAACTCTAAAAAATAAATTAGCCTGAAAACCAAGATATTAAAAAACAAAAACAAGATTTATATCTTTAAATATACTCTTAGTTTATCCACCTCCAGTTTTTATGCATCAATAAATATCATTTTTTTCTCATAATTTATTAAAATAAATTATTATTTGTTACTTATAAAAAATAATAATGAAAAAAATCCTAAAAAAAATTATTTATTAGAAAATTTTGATATCTTATAATAATACCATAAATAAAAATCGATTTATTTTAAAAATCACGCTAAAAATATGATAGCCTCTAAGAAGGAAATCTTTAAATGTGTGATCAGAAATTTATGCTATTTCGATTTTTATAAGGAAAAAATGATAAATTGAAAAATAAATCCTCTTACATGGAATTTCACATAAAAATATTTTTTAAATAATGCTATAAATTTTGGTTTATTGTTGGGGTTTTAAAAATTTACCAAATTTTTAATTTATACTTGATAAATTTTCAAGAGGAAGATCAGTGAAGGTTTTTAAAAATAGATTGCGAAAGAGATAGAGTTTTGATTATCTACAGGGTTTAATTTTATAAGTTTGAAACCGACTTATAAAATAAAATATATAATAGTTTTAATAATCTGGTATCACTTGAAACGATTTTCTACAATATAATCGAAATATTTAAGGCACATAATTAAAATTTGATTTAATAACGTATAATAACCAATTAAATTAGGATAAATGCTCTTTTATTTATTATTACATTTTACATGTAAAATTTTTCGATAAATACAAAACATAGTTACAAAGTTAAAATTATTAATACAATATGATTTGGATTTTTTTGGGTGAATGACTTTGGTAATTTATAATGTGTTAAGAAATATTATCATTTATTTCTAGAGTTGAGAAGAAAGTCAAGAGAAAGTTTAGAATTCTTGACTGATTTTGTAATTGGCGAATCTTCATTTCCTTCGGAAAGGGTTTCGCGTATATATGGGAACAGAGTAGAATTAAATTTATGATTTTCATCAAGTCTCAAATTTTCGTAGAAAAATGATCCTACATTCTCAAATATTTCTGAACTTCGATATCTTTTAGATGTATTATATTTAGAACTCTTTAAAAAACCATCTTGGATTTTTATTAGGCTCCTTTCATCTTCAATTAAAGATGGATGTGAATTATAGAGAGGAAGATCGGCATTTATAATATGTTTGATATTTTTAATGATTATCATACTATTAGGATATGGACCAAATTTGCTTTCGTGTCGATTTATATCAAAATCGGACCCTTTTATTTCTTTGTGGATTTCATTATTGATTCTGCCTGAATCTTTGATGTTTCTAATTATTTTTGAATTATTAGTAACTAAGAGATCATGATTTATAGAGTTCAATATGCCCAACTTACCCCAATTTCTGATAAAAAGGTTCTCATACAAAGGACTTGAGCTACTAATAGAACAACATTTAAAGCTCCAAGATGATGTTATAATTATCACATACCAAATATTTATATCCATATTTGTGATTTTATTGATGTTCAATTCAGGGAAAGTATTTATTAAGGGCTTGTTCTGCGATACTGATCTTAAATATATTCTACGTCCCTGTTTTACCAAATCTTTGTAGATATTTGCAATAGATGAGTGGTAAGAATATCTTTCGAATTCTTTTATCAGTCCGAAATAGGATAACTTAATATTTTCATATTCGGGGTGATCTTTTATATCAATGATATTCAAAAGAATGTTTCCGGCTGCTGATAATCCATAATAAACATCCAGGTAACCATGTGACACAAAAAGCGAATTGTTTGACCAATTTATTAGTCTACATATTTCTATCGATGAATAGATACAAATACTTTTAGCTATTTTGATATCAATCAGATTATATGGGGTCAGGCAACCTATCCTTAATTGAGATCTGTATAGCAAAAGTCTTGCCAATCTATAAATCAGACCTGAGCAAAAAAACACAAAGTATTTGTTCGACATTTCACTACTTTTTATAGTTTCTGATGGAAAAAGAAATCCATCTGAAACAAAAATTTTGAATTTTGAAGTATGAAGACTTTCATAAATATCTATTCTTTTCCTCAGACTGTTAAATTCATTGAAATTATGTTTAAAATTGTATTTTTTTAACCCTCTTCTGTTTACAAAATCTGAAACCAAACCAATTTCAATATAAGCTTTTATTACCATCCAGTATTCGTCTCTAGGATCTCTCATATTCGAATTCTTATTTTTTGGTGCTGTTTTGTTCTGAAAGTGTGTCTTGGAGTCATAACTTGAGTAGTAATGATCGTTAGACGGTAGTTCGACACATATGGAATCGTTTCTAATTGTATTTGGTACTCCCATATTAAAACAAATTGAAACATTAAATAGATAAATCAACCACCAAACCCTTCTCCTGTACTCTTTATCAACCCATTCTAATTTGGATAGCACTTTTCTTGACTTATTAACATCGAGTTGGTGAATTCTGAGAATAAAACAGTATCTGAAAAAAAATTAGAAAACATTAACAAAATTTTTTTATAATATTTTAACGAAAAAAAAAAAATTAACATAACATAACAGATCTATTACCTTGTAGCTAAATCTAAAAAAAAATTAGGTATATTAATATAATTTATTAAAAATGAAATAATTTTCAAATTGTTGAAAACATGCAAAAAATCAAACCATGAAAGAGATTTAAACGTTTGATATTAATATTTCTTACCGATTAGATACATTGAATGGTCTAACTTTGAAAAGCAGGCATATTGGGCTGATAGGATTATTAAAGAATATATTTTATCTATCGTAATTTCTTTTTTATTTACTTGTATTAATTCAAATGCTTTTTCTGCATACTTTAATCCAATTTGGTGTATATTCCCCTTAAAAATTTGAGGTTTGTCTATAGTCCTGGCACAACAAGAAAGAAGAGAATATTTCATATATTCTGGAATCATTTTTTGCTTTAATTTTGCTAAAAATGTGTCTTTGCTTAGAGGAAAAGATATAATTGATCTAACAAAAAAGGAATCCATTTCTTTTAAGAACATACTGTCTTCTATAGCAAGGTATTCTAGCTCCAAAAGAGGGATCAATTTGAGTGATTCTACAAGAATATTATTATTAAAGGTTTTATTTGAACTACAACTTCATGAGGGGTTTTTTCAGTTAGATGTAAAAAAACTATTTATTAAGAAATATATCGCATGATATTTCTATAAAATTTTAATAACAGACTGTACCTGATATATTGGACACAGAGTGTAGAGTTTTTAAAGTATTTTTAATTGCAATTAGTGATTTATCGATATTTTCTGTATCTTTTTCAGGTGAAATAGAGGGAATTTCCATGTAACAGCATATTCTGTTTGATCTTTTACATAAATCACAAATAGGGCGAGTCCCGTCGCATCTGATTCTTTTTCTTCTACAAATATCGCAAGCAAAAAATGTATATCCCCGGCCAACAACCTTAAACTGGTTGTTTGGGATGTGTAAACGTGCTTCAGCATCAGGAATAATCACTCTTTCGTTTAAAGGGTTAAAATTTCCCATTTTACCTTCATTAAAAAATGATAAATATTTGTTTTTGGCGCAGTGATCTTTCGTTATTTTGAAAAATCATCTTAAGATAGATAAATTATACAAAAATATTTTAAAAAAACGTAGCTTTAAAAAGGAAAATATCAATCAAACACTAAAATTTGAGTTATTCTCTTAACTAAAATTCCTTTTAAACAAAGGGGAAAATGTTGTTTGACTCAAAACGCGTTCTTAATCATACATTTAAGACAATAACAAAAATTTCGCTTTTTTTTACCAATCAATCGCATTTATTTCTATATGGTCAATAATTATTTCTTACTCTTCTAAATCATGCGCCCATTCATTCAGAATCCTTAGATTAGTAATAAATATTGAGCGATCTTTACCTCAAATAAGAGAAAGTTTACTAACGTGGGGGGATCTTTTGGGCATGAAGGGTCAGTAATTCAGGAATTTCTTTATTAAAATATATGGAGTTATTCATAAAAATAGAATTAGCTAATAATATTTTATCAATTAACCAAATTAGATTTCCAGTCGCACCTTGATAATTAAATTTAATATTTTAACCCTAAAAAAATATTATTTAAATTGTCATTTTTTTTTCTATAATCAATTTACATTTGAATGATAATTTTAATCCTCATTAACACTAATCAATTTTGTAATTGTATGATTATTTGTAATAGAAATTATTGTATTATTTTTTTATTTATTTTATACTGGTCGTACGAAAATAAATGTTTCATGACTTTTTTGGGAATTCTATTTAATCGGATATAATTCAACAATTAATATCTCAAATTTAAAATCTTCAATTTGAACTTAACTGAATTGTCATCCATCGTAGGTTTAGAGTAACAATTGGATGTTCTATACGGGAATTCCTATCTTCAATCTTTAAAAAGGATTTATGAAAAACAAAATAACTAGTTAAAACTCCTATTATTTAGGAATATTTTTTTTCCAACTTCGCTATTTACCATCTGATATTTATTCACAGAATTATATAAACAAACAAACAAACAAACCAAAAAATATAATAATATTCGCCTATATCTCTTCGATGATATTTTTGTAATAAAATTAGAGGCAAAATTTAAGAGGTTGAAACGTGAACCCATTTTTTTTTTAAGAATGAGGTATTAAGAATCAAATTCGCGAAATGAAAAATATTTTAATAGCATTTTTAATTCAATTTTCTAACCAGAATTAACGGATTTTCGCGTGATTAAAAAATCCATCAAGTTCGGATGATGTTTTTATATTATCGTAATAATTTTTATATGAAAGATTTTTGGAGGAATTTTTTTCTCTAAATACTATGATTTTCACCAAAAAGCGCGAAACCTTACCATTATTGCCACCATCTTCATTTCATCACTAAATAAATACATCTTTTTTCGGCTAAAATTATCTATACTATTCAAAAGAATCTCGCTAAGAAATTTTATAGTATAGTCAATAATAATCACACATCTTAAAGTCTAGCATATTTAACTTTGGTGACTATCGGGTATCATAATTAAACTAAACTACAAAAACGATAAATTTTGATATAGAATACCAACTTAGAAAGCCTGTATATACGGTATCTTTACTACCCCACCTCTATAAAACTATTATTATTTTTGTATTCTATTCATAGAGTATTTTGGGCAACCATTTTTTGGTAACATTAATATGGTAATTTCATTTTGATATTATATACTATTTTTAAAACTAGAGATGCATAAAAACTATCTAATTCCATTAATATAGTATATAAGACAGGTGAATGACACCCTTTATATTAGAAAATTTGAGTGATTTTTATTTTCCTAGAGGTGAGAGAAATTGTATTGTTCAATTCTTGTGAAAAGAGAAAAATATTTTATGATGAGTGTCGAGATAAATAAATATCCCCTGTTTCCCGTTAAAATTTTTAAATACTTAAAGCTTTTAAAAAAATCGCAATAGCTGAAATAATATCTTATTATAAATTTAATTGCATTTTATATTCAAAATACATGATTTTAAAAAAATAGGCAAAGTATCAAGTTTTTTAATACTTAATAAGGGTAAAATAAACTCCTTTTGGAGAAATATCAATCATTGATTGATTTTGCTGATTATTTACTGCAAGTTTCATCAACCTTCGCCATTTCATAGTGATTCTATCTAAATAATAAAGAAACATTATTTACCAAGTTAAATATTAAACTTAAAACAGTATTGATATTTCAGAGCTTGATATAAGTTTTCATTACGTTTTTCTTTATATTTCTGCTAAGTGTAAATATTCTTAGTTTTGCTTTATCTTCAAAACTAAAAATAAAAATATCTTAATATGCGTTTTTGTTGAAAGTAAATCGAGTATTTACCGAGCAAGTCCTATTTAAATGAGTTTATTAATTATAGCGAATGAATTTTGATTAATTTTTACATAGATGATTGCTTTTGGTCTTAGAAATAAATGCAAAAGGATACTTTGATGGTAAATTTAAGAGTTAAATGAAGGGTATGAGGTTCTGTTTTGTTGATCAAGATTTTATATAATAATAATTTTTACTTTTTTGGGAATGAAATCGATAACACTAAGCGTATTTCCTTTGGAAAACATGTTTATAATTTTTTATTGCATAGTTTATTATGCATTAAATTGATTTAATTTAATATAATCATATTTTATGGTAAAATTTTTATAAGAAAAACAATACAAATCGATATCAAACGGAAATTTTAAATCGAAAATAATAAAAATTGCAAATTAATCCCATAGTGTAACTAATTTTACGTTATTCTGGCAGTAAGTGTTTTCAAATATTTTTAGTTAATATTTTGCCCTGAATTTATTTTTAAAAAATTAAAATCGCATTTTAGTAAAAAATTAGTTAGATGACTCCATTAAATAAATTATGAGGCTAATTTCTTACTTTTTTTTCTATAAATGTAATTTGATTTATTAGTTTTACTGTATTTAAAATGCGGATTTTTAAATGAGAATCCTTAATAGTATATTTTTTCAATAAAAAATGTTTTTTTAAGGTTAGAGATTTATAATATTATCGATACTTGTGTTGAAATTTTAGCTTTTTTTATCAAAAATTTCCGAAATATATTTTTATGATCATACTAAAAGTAAAAATCAATATAAACACAAAGAATTCAAAGTAAAGCCAAAGTTGAGTTTTTTTGATCAGAGCAATTCACCGATGTTATTTTATAGCACTTTTAGCGCCGATAAAATTCTGAAAAGATTTTTGACAAAAGAAAAATCAAGTTCTTCTTAAATTGCACAAATTTGGCAATTTAGCTCATAGATTGACTGTATAGCTCGATTAGATATATTCAAATGCATCTATTACTGAACTAAAATCTAGAAAGAAATTTGTTTAAACATATTTTACAGTAAATAAAAGCAACGTATATATCGGTTATTTATGATTCTGTAATTAAGCTATCAAACTGTTAAGAGCTAAGTTAACTATGGTCTACCATATTTTATTTCTAAAAAGCATAAGATTATACAATTCGAGCCTATAGATAGTGGACGTATATATATATAATTACAAAAAAATATTATAAAAATTTATTTGCCAGTTTTCATAGATTAAAGCATCCATTCAACCCTAAGCAGACAAATGGTGTAAAATCAGTCAAATCAAAAATATTTTTTTATTAATTTCAGATAATTACCCCAATCCATAATTCTCTCGCTTGCTTAATTTTTCCCGATTATATCACACAAGAATTGCTTGATCATTTGGGTCTTATAATAAATTTGGTGATTTTGTATTCTGCGTATTCAGATATACTATTTTGAATAAAGCTGCTATAAAAAAATGAAATCCCAAAAATTCTTCAAAAAAATACAATTGAATGACTAAATAGGATTTTTTAAATACAATTACTTCGATGAAACTGTTTCTTCCAAAAATCATAGTTCAATCTCAATACTCTTAATTAAATCAAGCACTTAACTCTTGAAATATCTGAACATATATGTTTAAATACATTTTGAATTCCGGCAAACTGTTTATATTATCAAAACAATATTTTCAATAAACCCCAATTTCTTCCCAGAGGCAAATAATGAAGAATTTATCTTGTTCACGAATACATGAAATAGCTTCCAATAATAATTTTAAAAGGTTTATATTGATATTTCTTTATACTACTCACGATTTCTAACTTTATTTTCAAATACTTTTGCACTAAATCTGGTTTTATCTATTTACAACGAAAGCTAAATCTATTACCAACAGATGAAATAACAAATCCAGTCTAAAATAAACAATAATCATGAAATATGCAAATATACCGTCGTGAAATACTATTCCATATAAATATTATCTATAAATGATAAAAAAATTTCAAGAAGATTTCTAGGTTCCATAAAATTGATAATTGTAAAAAAACTATGTGTTAATTAGTAGTTACGATATAAAAAACACGTCTTATTTTTTATATTTTAAGCGATCTTTGCATCAGATAATCGATTGTATTGTGTTGGATTTATATGTCATACGAAAATTGATAGATTTGATAAGTGAAATACATTTTATAACTTGGGGTCTTTAAAAATCTCAGGGATTTTTCCTAATTTCTTGTGGTAACATCCAAGTGTATAT
>LSSL01005575.1:0-26751 GCA_001953115.1 Smittium mucronatum
ATTTTTTATAATTTTTATACATAAAATCAAATCAAGTAATTTTGAGCTGAATTGTGCTTATAAAATATGTATATTAGCTAATTTTTTTAAGAAATTAATAAAAAAATCACCGTATGTACAAATTTATAAATTTTTCATCTTGATATTTAAAAATTAATATTACAATTGATAGAAATAAAAGAATTAAAATGTATACAAAAAAAAATATTAGTTATATTGGTCTTTAAAATCTAAAAAAAAAAATTAGCCTCTATTAGCTGGAGTAAATAACCTTTATTTATATTTTTTTGAAATCTAAATATAAAAAACCTGATCAATCAAGATTTTTTACATTAAATTTTTGACATAAAATCAAATAATACCACAATAGATATTAAATTATATTTAATGTAAAAATTCAAATACTTTAATATATTTTACCCACTTTAAGAGAATTAAATATGTTAAATTCTAAGGTTATATCTTCAATTAAGAAATGGCTAACTTATTATTCTTGAGTATTAAAAAATAAAATAAATAATATTTTTCAATACAAACTTATGATTTTTAAAAAAAATAAACACCTTTTTAAATTTACCATAAACAGATTTATTCAGATTATCCCTTATAAAAATAATTTTACTTAGATTTTGCAGCCATTTCAAAAAAAATATGATCTCTTTCCAGATTTAAAGGCTCAAAAAAATTATTTTTTGTAGAATTTTCACTTTTTTTTCCCATTTATTGATGAGTTAGAAATTTTAAAAATCTGTATTGTCAAATTTATTTATTTTTCAGCTCTAAATATTTTTACACTTAGATACCAAGTTATAAATATATTAAATTTTTTACTCATTATTTAATGTGGCAACTATCGCCTCTAATATATTTCACATTTCTTGTGAAATAATAGAATTTATTTAAAGTGATACAATAGACTATTATATTTCAGTATAATTTTAAAAAATAATTTTTGTTTTTCATCTAAATGATATATCTTTATAGTCTTAAAGATAAAAATCATCTATTAGATTAGAGCCCTGTTGATATATATAGAGTGATTAGATAGATATAAAAGGTATCAATTAATTTATCCAATTGTTTTTTTTTGTAAAAAATATTATAATACGCAGGCAATAAACCCACGTGATTTTGAATTTTATCTTATCCAGCAGTAAATAGGTTAGAAGTTCAGAAAATAGGTATTTTATCCGACATTAGTATCATCTTGTATAATAAAATCAATGAGGATCAAAGTTAAAATGCAGGTCTATGATAAAATAAGGATATAAAACATGTAAATAAAAAAAATATCCGATACTGTATAAAAATAGCATTAATTTTAGCCTTGATGAAGAATCTTTAAGATATGTATCTACTAATGCAACCGAAGATTTTGAGAGGGAATGTTATTAATTTGCTATTTTTGATAATCTTGAAAAAAAATACTTATAAAAAGCCACAAAATTTTGTAACTGATAAAAAAGTGAAATTAATTGTTGTTAATTTAATAACAAAAATAGAGGTGTAAATTAATTTTACGTGTGATAATTAAATTATGTAAAAAAAATACACTTCATATTAAATTAAATTAGATAAAAATATGTTGATTATGAAAAATAATATTTAATAGAAAATTAGTCAAGTTTCTGAAGCTATTTGAATGATCCTATCTTTTTTTGATAATGAAACATGAATATTAAAAGATAATTAGAATTATCAAATTATATAATATTTTAAAAATTCAATAAATATTAGGAGGAAATTTTATCGCGTTCCTTTTAGTTTGAGATTCATAAAATAGTTTTTTCATGATATTTAGGTTTTATTTATTGGAGATAACAAATCTGTATAAATTTTGATTTTTTTTTTTAAACAAATAATCTTGAGAGAAAAAATTATATAAATATTAGAATCTTTTTTTGTTATAAGTATTAATGCTATATGTTTAAAATTTGTAAAAAGTTAGTTATTAGTATTTTCCCTTATATTTCGTTAGACCAATACTCTTGTAAAATTAAGAGCTTTTACTTGGAGTTATAAGCTTGTTAAATAATACTAAATTATTTCAATTTTATTATAATTTCATAAATTTACAATCCAAATCAAAAAGACCAAAAAGAAATGACTGAATAAAGCAGCAATAATTTTTTTTCTTTTTTGACTATTGACCAAGAGTTTTCGAAAATTTTAAGCAAGAGATATAAATTAATGCGATAAATATAATGAAATGTATTAGGCACAGGTCATTTTGGAAGAAATATTTTGAGAAAAGTAAGTTCTTTATTTTGGCCTGAGAATATAATTCCTTAAGCAGAAATAAAAAAAAATTTATCCCAAAGAAATAAACCGAATGACTAAAAATTAAATTTTCTTCGACACCTACAAGTTATTTTTTTTTATATACTAAATTTGTGTATATATGTGGAAGAATCCTAGAATTCGGATTTTTTGGGAGTTCATGGTATCATCTGTGCAAACTACAATTTTATTGACAAGTTATTTGGAATTTTAGACTTATTATTCTAATTTCTATAATTACAATAAAAAATAAAAAATGGACACTGATTGAATTATTAATAAAAAAATTGATAGAAAATTAATATTGACAGCATAGTTAGCATTTTTAATGAATAGTTTGAGAGCATAGGTGTATTCTAAAAATTCCACAATTTTTTTTAGGACTTTATTTGAAATTTTTTATACGATTGGTTATTAAACGCTCTACATTTAAGTTTCAAGACTCAAGAACGTTTCAATAATATCTTTTTTTATAAAAAACAAGACTATTTATATTTAGGACTGTAATGATCGATTATGTTCTGTACACATATTGAATATTTTATCCAATAGTGAAAGCCTCAAATATTCATAATTTACTATTAAAAAATAGAAAATAGTATAAATAAGAAAGATTAGCCATTTTGGAATGGCTAAGCTTTTTGACTTGTACAGTTTCCTATATTGTATATTTTTAACTAGTATATCCCGTTTATTTTTTATTATAAATAACACCCCATTAAAACTGATCCTTACAAGGAATTTTAATTCAATTTTGTAAGGTAAACTTAGATAGCTATAGGAATACTAAAACTAGTAATTTTTTTAGAATAATGAATGAATATATCTATAAAGAAAATATGCCTAAATTTAAATTCCAAATGTGAAATCACTTTCGCATATATCTGTATTAAATACCTATTAAAGTGTCATGAAAATTAATTTAATTTAATTTAACTAATCTCCAAGTGCATAGCATTCGATTTAATTGAAGCCACTAGTATTTTTTTTTAGCTGAATTATCATCAAGATGATTTAATAATTAATTGGATGTAAAATATTCAAAAATTAACAGTTTTAAAACTGATTTTTTTTAATTCATGGAATAATCTCAAAAAAAATAGTATATAAGTCATAACTTAAATTATAATAACATATAATAAGCTTTCTAAACTGAGAAAAGTGAAAAATAAAAGTAGAATTATGTTGCTGTAATGCACAATCATTATTTTTATCATAAAACAACACCTGCTAAATTTATTTATTTTCTAATTAGTCAACATATATATATGATGATTTTTTTACCAATTTTTTTTAATTCAAGATTTTAAATTAATTTTATTTCCTTATTATACTTAGTTTTTCTATACCATTTTCCGATAAATAATTAAAATTATGTTTTATTCTAGATCCAATAGGTTCCTTGCAGTGGCAGAAAAGATGTGCCTGAAAAAAAAATAGATGTATTAATGAAGTCTTCAGATAATAGCTTCGATATTAAAGGAATTAATATTAGATAACTTAAGATATCAATAAAATAATTATTATTCAATTAGAGCTAAATATAAATTGTGAAATTAGAATCAATAAAGAGCCATAAGGAAGAAAATTATAAAAAATTATCTGGGTTACAAAATTAAAAGAAAGGTAAAATTGATCCAAAAATAATTTACTATTAATTAATTCTAGAGAGCAAAAAAAATAATTATTTGCCTCATAATGAAATAGTAATAATTGAAGAGATAAAAATGGAAAAAAAAGTGATATAGGTAAAAGATCCCAATAACTGATCGATAATCTGGTAGCATGAGATATAGAACATAAAACGCTTTTTAAGGTCAATTAAAACAGAGAAGATTTTAAGTGCAGAGGGCCCGTTATCATTTCTAGAGCGTTTACATGTATATATGGAAACTCTATGCAAACTTAAAATAATTTCTACGGAAATAAAAAACAATATAACCCAAAATTAATAGATGATTAAAAATTCTCACACAAAAATTCACAGCAGAATCCTTAAGATACTTATTAGCTGGAAAAACCTAAGCTAATATCACATATTAAAAAAAATATTTAAAACGGAAAAGCATTCTTATTAAATGTGGGTAGAATATTGATTAGTCCAAAGAGTTTTAGTTTTAAATATGAGTTATGAAAGACTTAAGTTGTTAGATATCACTGTAGAAAGAAATTAGGCAATTATTTTTGGAAAAAAATATATCTTTAATTTTGTCTAATAATTCAGTGATTTAACGGTTTATTTTTTAAAAAATTATAGGAGACAAGTTCTACGTAAAGTAGATTTTTTAAAAATTTGGCAGTAAAAATCGATTTAAAAAAACAAAATAAATTTTGTTCATATACAAATGGAGGCGAATTATTAGTTTTTTTTAGGGAAGTTAAAGGAGCCAATTGACTCATAAATAGACCTATTTTCAATGCTTAATGGAATAAGATTTAATAAAACTAATCAAAAAAGGTAATTCAACTAGTTTAAACACTTGGGTTCAAAAAAGTGGGAGTTAAAGATGCTTACATAGCTCAGGATTGAATTTGTAATACTTATATTTAAAAATAGTATTGGGATGATTTGGATGAGCGATAATCATTGTGTCATTAAAGGAACCATCAAAAAAATATTTGAAATTCTATAATTCAGAAAATTCAGGACAAATATATGATATAACAGAACAATCAGAAAATATATTAATAAAAATATAATAGAAAAAGTATAGAAAAATATAAAATATACCTATCACAGAATTGATATCATGTATCTTTCTAAGGAAAATATTCAAAAATATAGAATAAGAGAAAAGATTGAAATTTGATAAATTGAATATAAGTGAGAAAAAAAAATTGATAATTTACTGGTATTATGAATTAATCGTGTTCAAAACCTGTCTGGATGAATTTAAAAATAAATAATATGGGATTTGGAATCGAAATTAGAAAGGCTTATATGTAAAATATACAATTATCATGTGATATAATACAAAATAAAATCAAAAATATTAGAAATTTTTGTACAGTGAAAAATTCAAGTACAAAAAAAATAGGAAAAATATCTGTTTATAAAAAAAATCATGTGTCTCAATTAAAGTCTGTTTATAACCAATCAGCTAGTTGGTATAGGTAAAAGAGATATGTTATATTTGCAAAGGTTCAAATCGCGTTTAATTAGTTTTTATCAAACAATAATAAACCAAGTTTAATATATTATTAATCTAATGGTAGGTAAAATTAACTGAATTTTCAAATATTTAAATCGAGGTTGGACATAATTTTAAAAATTTAAACATAAATTTAAACAAATAAATTTTTTATAACTAATCACCTTCATATTTCTAAAAAAATATCATAAAAAAAATTAATAAGAATATTTAACCGAATTATAACGCGATACTTGGAAGATATATGCGTAAAATAAAGCCATTTTACAATGATCGTTAATCATTTAAATTTTTTTTTTGAAAATTATAGATCGAATAGCTTAGTTTTAAAATTTAGGAAATGTCCATTATGGTAAGAAATTTCAGATATATAATATTTATTTACTGAAAAAGGCAAGCTTATGATAGATAGAAACTAAGCGAGTCTTGTATAATCATATGATCCATTCAATTAAAATTAGGTCAAAATTTTTACTAATCTTTGCAATAAAATATAGAAAGTTAATAAATTTTCTTTTGAAAAATTCAAAATCATTATTATAATCAGTACTAGAAATTAAATACTAAAACAAGGATCATAATTTAAGGGAAAATTTTAAAAGATAAAGAAGATCCTTAATTATTCTTTCTTATCGGTGTAATATATTAAAAACGAAAATTATATTTTATAACCTGGAAAATCCTATTCTGATTTATACGAATCTATACAAAAAATATTAGAAAATTGTTCTTGCGGACAATTTAATATTATTACCAAATTAATTTCAAGACCGAAAGGAATTAAATAACTTTGACTTAGATATTCTGAAGACAGTCAAGAAAAAAAATATTGATACGATTTATACCAGATCAAATTATTTGTGTTAAATCGATAGTTCCACCGTCTCATTCATCTATAAATTGATTTATTCGTATTAAAGAATAAAAAAATGAACAAATAATACTTCTGAGTTTAATTCCAAAAATATGTTATTTTAGTGTAGGAATAATTTATTTATATCTTTTTATACAGAAAAAGTCCCAAAAAATAAATAAATGATTTTATTAATCTAAATATAGTTTCAAAAAATCAAAATAAAATCAAAATGTATAAGTTCAAGGATCATTTGATTATGATTAATTTACAACAGTTAATATAAAGTCTAAGTATATTATAAATCAAAATAAAAACCAAAATCAAAAAAATTGAAAATATTAATTACATGCTATGTCGAGTATCAAATGAACTGTTAATTATAGAGCTCAAGCTCAAAGGTGTTTTCTCAAATAAGTTGCTAAAAAAAATCTTCGTTTTAATCCATGATAGATGGAATATCTTGGAAATATAAAAACCGAGAACAGGATCCATAGTTGATTATGACATCATTTATGCAAATGAAAGCAAATAATATTTTTTGTGTTAATCATAAATATCAGACATACAGTTTAAAAGCCTTTCTTAAAGTAAAATAGTAGTATGGAGTTTTATAAACATTTAAAAAGCGTTTTTTAAAATTTATAGGCTAATTTACATTACTGAAGAGCAAAAATATACAAATAAATATTAAATTAGTATAATATATAAAATTATAAGATTGAAATAAAAATTAATTTTACGACATCTAAATACAAATTTGGGGAATTAGATTATATAAATAAAAATTTATAATTAAGAATAAAACTATTATTTTTAGAAAACAGAGTTTATCTGAATTAAAAAATAAATATTTAATAAAAAAAAATTTAGAATGATTTTATTAAATTAAAATCTTTTGGAGCAGTTGGGAAAGGTCGAAAACAATAACTCAATTTTGGATTATATTCTAAAAAAATAATTTATGGAGATACTATCAAACATGAGAAAAAAAAATAACTGATACTTTATACGAGTTTTGAGTAGAAAGTGGAAAAAGATAAGATAATAAAAGTATGAAATTTTAAAACTGGTTTTCTAAAAAAAATAATCGATACAAAAAACTGCCATTTGATAATGTTGTTTTAGTTTCAAGATATGACAATGCAGGTGTTGAAATTTGATAGGATAATTTCTGTGAAGAAAAAATATGCTCTATCAGAATAGAAAATATTAAATAGGAGAAATAATTATAATATTTAATATAGCTTTAAAAAAGAGGAAAACAATTAAAAAAAATCTTGCCCATATAAGAAGGCCATTATAAAGTAATGAAAATAAATGATAATTATTTATAAAGTTTAATTAAAAATTAGCAAATATTAAATCTTAAAATCTTGTCAAAAAAAAGATTATAAATTTTTAAAATCTTTTTTGCTAAAAGAGTGTTTAAGAATGCTTAAGCCTAGCCAAAGTTATTGTAAAGTATATTATAAATAAACAGTTATTGCTAAATTTATAAAAAAATGATCTATTTTAAATCAGAAAAGTTCATATTCCTTAAATAGGAAAGGGTTAAAATTCGGAAACTGTAATGCTTTTTTTATCTTTAAAGATAAAAAATAAATTTATTAATATTTTTGGTATTAAATAAAAAAATTTCTATTTAGAGCCATTTTTCTGAGGTCCCAATGTTCACATTTACGTTTTTAGAAACACATAAAAATAATTCAGCCTTTATATACACACAAAATTTTGGAATTAACTCTTAAAATATAATAAAATATAGCATGGCTCATCTAATCGAACTTACACAGGTTTCCCTTAATTATCGCAGTGGATATTTTAATAAAAAATAGGCAAATTAGGGGAACCTAAAATAGCTTTAAATATCGAATTCACAACTGATACAATTTAAAGCCTAATTGGAGGATTTACGCTGATCAATAATAAAATTTTCTAAAAAATCGTGTAAATTAAAATCAAATATGCAAAAAAAATGCATATTCAAGGGAATATGAATTATTTTATCTCTACGTTTGGTTAAATATAAAAAAAATTGATAAATAGTTTTTAATTTCGTAAAAATAATTTTTGATTTATTTTCAATTTATTACTTTTTTATTTTTAAAGTAAATTAATATGTATATTTTTAAAAATATATATTAAAGAAAGCCTAAAAATATTTTGTATTTTTTTTTAAGCATAGTTCTAGTATTTATTATTTGATTTTTTTTTACGCCTTAAATATGAATCTGTATTTTTACTCCAAATATTATCTATATAAAAGTGATTTTTTATGAATTAAACACAAAATTTTCAGCTAAATAATATCATAAATTGTGTTGTTATTTTTTTTAAAATATATTAATTAAGATAAATTTAATTATTGATAAATTTTTTGATAAATCATATACTTTTTTTTTAATAGAATATCTTATTTTATATAGACATATTGAGTATTAAATAAATATGCAGCAATATGTTTTTTTAGATCATATACATGAAAATTACATATTAATGTGTATGCGAAATCTTGAAAAAAAAAATAATCCGCCAAATCTAAAGGTATTATAAATGATTAATTTAAAAAATAATGACCAATAAGCAAATATTAATTTTATAATGTTAAATTAGGAATTTAAAAAAAAAATCTAAAAGGTAACGCTTGGAATTTATTTTGTAAAATAGTGTCGCATAAATCAAAAATTTGCGAACCTAAAAGATGCATGAAATTAAAAAACCGCAATACTATATCAATATTTAATTCTAAATCCACTTGAATTGTAGGATATTTGTAAATAAAATAAATCTAAAAAGTAACAGCTTATTGGAGTATAGATCAAATTCAAAAATTATAGAAAGTAACGATTATAATAAGGTAAAAAATATATTAAAATTAAAATCAGAATAATGCTATTTTTTTTTTAGGAATCTTATTAATATATATACATATTTCAAAATTAAGAATAAATAAATAAAATTTGCTCTATCGATTTTTTTTTATTTATATAAAAAAGTTAAATATATGTATTTTATAATTTTTTATGAAGCAAAAATGTATTAGAAAGTATTTCTTATTTAAATATTAAGTAAGATGTCAAAAATTATAGAAACTATTCAATGAAATGGAAATGTTTTGACATAAAAAGAAATAGATTTTTTTAAGAATTTTAATTTTTTTTAATAATTTTTATAATTTATACATTTTAAACATAAAAAAAAATCTTTAAAGCTAAAATTAAATAAATATCATGATTTCTAACTAAAATTTCCAAAGAATCATTTTTTAAAAAAATATAGTGAAAAGGCATGAAAATATTTTTAAATCGTAATAAATTTTGAATTATATAATTCAAATTAGGATATTGATTTAATTTTTGTATCTAAATTAGTATACAAACCACTGAAATGATTAGAATTTTATCTAATGAATGAAATCTCGATTTTGAAAAATGAAAAATTTAGTGGATAAAATATCAATATTTTATAAAAAATTGGGGTCTTGTTGGTTTTAATTTATTTTTCAAAGTTGATCTTTCTACTTCTTCCATTGGATTTTCGATAATATATAATATTGGGGAAAGCCCAAAGATATAATTTTCCAAATATAGAAAATCCTTAAAATAAGTTTCTAGTAAATGTGAAAAAATACTTTAAAAAAAAAATTCTTATTTTTTAAAAAATAACAGATGCAGTATAGGGTATATAAAGTTCTGTTCGGAAATTCTTAAAATTATCCACATATTGTAAGGATTAAAAGATCTATTTTTTGTAAAGAAACCTCAAATACTGTATCGAAAAAGATATAGATCGGCTTAAAAAAGGTTTTATTACCATATTAAGTAATTAATTTATAACAATAAATTATCTCAATAATTTTTTGACTATTTTTAATAAATACAAATATGTCTTTAGAAAAACCCAGAATATTTAACATCTAAAGAGGGCTAATATCATGTCAGAAATTTCAGGATTTGATGCAAAAAATAGGCATAATTTACGCTTTATTAAAAACAAACAATAGTTCTTTTTTCTGAGTATAGTATATCAATAAATTAAATTTAAAACAAAAAAAATAATCCACAAAAGTTACTTTGGAGTATTTATGTTTAATTGAGGTAATTTCTAGGTTAAAAATAAAAAAAAGTTAGGGAATTGATACAGATATAAATATTATTGTATTATTTTTGATAAGTCGAGTTACTAAAGCATCCTTTTGAACTGAAAGTGAAACAAAATTAAAATTTCTCATTTTTTTTTGAATAATTAAATATAATTTTCTCAAAACTGTTTATTTTTAACTAAAAAAATAAAAAAAAAAAAAATTCAGCGTATATTATGATTTTAAAACATTTAGACAAAACAAAATTATTTTGATAAAAAAAAATTTATCAAATATAAAATAAATAC
This sequence comes from Smittium mucronatum, assembly GCA_001953115.1. Taxonomy (NCBI): domain Eukaryota; kingdom Fungi; phylum Kickxellomycota; class Harpellomycetes; order Harpellales; family Legeriomycetaceae; genus Smittium; species Smittium mucronatum. The sequence continues at coordinate 10,678 of LSSL01005575.1, forward strand.
TTATTAGAACGATAAGAATTTTTTTTTTTTTGAAATGTGATATATTAATACTTTATAGAATATGATTTTTCTGAGAATATTTTAAACCAAATTTATCATACGAAATTTAACTGTGTTTTAAAAAACAAAATAACAAAACATCACATTTTAACAAAATTATCGGCTAATTTCAGCGGTATATGTTTTAAATTTTTTAAAAAACTAAATAAAATTTATCCCAAATATGATCTTAGATAATTAATTTTTGGCTTTTGCATTATAATTTTTTTATTTAAAAAATTATTTAGGAATATGAATTTTAACATTATAATATTAATTTTTTTTTTAAACTTTAAAATTTTATTTGAATTATTTTAGATTTTTTAGGCGAGGTTTATACAAAAAAATAGTATATCACTTTAAAATTATAAAAATAAAAATTTTCCATCTTGAAAAAAATGAGCGATTAAAAATGTAAAAATGAGCATATTAAAATCTGGAGAATAAAAATTTCGCAAAAGATATTTGTTATTTTAAAATGGTACAACTAAATTGAAATTAAAAAAAACTTATGAAAAGTTACATAATATACTGCAGAGATTTATTAAAGATTAGGGGTATTTTTTATGTCTACAAAAATTTATCCAGTTAATAAAAATAAGCTTTAACTAAAGTATTAAGCTTAATCTATAAGTGAATATTAAAAATATTTAAAAAACATTGATTCGATATTGTAAGTTTGTTTTTTTGTAAGATTTTTTTATATTTTATCATCTTATATACTTATTCTATATTTTCTATATTAATTATAGCATAGACTTATAGATGATAGCTAGAAAGATAAAATATATAATCACAATTTCAAATATATTAGATGAATTAATGAAATAAAAAGTAACGATAATTTTTCAAAATTTATATTTAAATTTGAAAAAATTAGATATAATAGAAAAATTTCATCAATTATCAACAGAAAATTTTTAATTTAAAATGGGGATCTCTATAACACATATAATAAAAAAGATACAAAATTATTAGACTATAAATAATTATTTTGAAACATTAAGGCGTAAAGTGCTTCAAAAAAATACAATATAAGAAATAAAGGTCTATCATATTTTAAATAATATAGTTTTTCTGATAATACATAAAAATAGTTAAATGATTCAAATACTTTTAACAATAATCTGAAGCAGTGATATAGTATATATTTTTTCAAGAAAAATTTGAATTAAATTATAGCATGAAAAGAGTAAAAATCAGATCATAAGTAATAGAACACGAACTATTTATCCCGAAAAGGGGGTGATAATACATAATCATTATTTATATATTTTACAGATTGTAATGTCAAATAAAAATTTTGTATACAAAAAAGTAAATTCTAAAAGTTACTGGTTTTATTTCAAAAATTACTCTTATACAGACAATGATAAATAATTAAAATAATTAATTATAATGATAATAAAAATTTAAAATTACTTATATATTAATCATTAGAAAATCTATAAATAAGGTTAGCTTAGATGAATATTCCTCCTACTACACTCACTACATTGATAGATTTTTATCCCAAATAAAAAAATGCTTGTTAAGGTAAAAATATTTGCCAAACAGATTTTAAATTTCTCAAATTATAAATTTCATATCTTTAAAAAAATTGACTAATGGGTAATATATTATAGTTGTAAAAAAATGTGCCAGATACTAATTGTGTCTTATGAATATAAATTCTAGTATTTCTAAGGTTGATATCTTTTTACAAAAGTTTTTTTTTCTTAGTTTATAATAGATATAAATAAAAAATTTAAACCCGTAATATCTCAATTAATAGCTTAAATTTGTAATAATGTTATTTTTGACGCTTAAATTTGATCAAGTAATAAAAATTAGGCAATTTTTACATCAATTATAAAACTAATACTAAATTTTTAGAAAGTTAGTTTTATAATCGTCTTATTTTTTAAATATGAAAAATGCTAGCTTTATAAGTTTAAATTTTTATATAATTTATCTTATAATGCTCATTTTTATATTAAAAAAACGAACACTTGTTATTTTTCAACCTATCAACGACAGAATTTAATTTATAATTTATTTATGGAAATTTCATATTTTATTTTTATTATATTTGGATGATAAAATTTTTTGATAAGTATTCTAATATTAGTTTTTTATTTTAACGGAAAAATTCTCATTATGAAACTATAGGTATAACTGTAGACTTGGTAAAATACATGGATGAATTAGTTTCAAGTATATAGAGCAATAAAAAGTGGAAGATAAAGCATGTAAATATAATTTAAAAAATAATAGCGAGATTTGTAGATCAATATTTCAAATTTTCACTCAATTTATTTTATCTTATTTATCGAGTAAGAGACATGCAATTACATATTCTGTGTAAAGATTTAAATTTTTTTTAAAGTTTTATTGAATATAAATAGAATTTCAAAGTAAAGATTTGAGAAAATAGGACTAAAGTTTGGTTATCTTATGGGAGTTTGTTTTCGAAGAACCATGGGATAAGATAAAATAAAAATGAAAAAAAATCAGGCAGATATTTACAAAGAAACATTGTAATAAAGGATTTTTTACGATGCATGAAAGGCAAGACTGCAAAGAAAGTATTTATGTATTTAAGAATTATATATAAACATAGATTTCTTTTTAATTGATATAAATATGAGATTTTTTTAGGAAAATTATTTTACCGAGTTAATATCTGACCAAACCCGAATATGGATCAATGGGATAGACTTCAGCATAAAAAAATATATTGATTTAGTTACATAGATTCAAGGGTCGCAGAGGAAAGTCATTAAAGAAATAGTAGGTTTTGGAGTCAAAAAATTCACTATAATATCTTTTATAGCCATAATAAAAAAAATACCAAAATATCATCAAAAAAACTTAGTGTAAATGCAATTATTTTTATCTTTTTATCTTCATATTTTCCTATTTTACTAATTTTCGTATAAAATCACTACTCTTTAGCTTTCAGCACAACTTCTTTTTTTTTTCACTCAATAAAAAAAAAACCAGTTAATTTTTGTATATTTGAATTTTTGTCTAAATTAGTAAGAAAAGAAAAAATTATAAAAAAATAAAAATATTTAAAAGAATAAGTTCAAAGTCGATTTCTTTAAGGGAAAAAATAATGATTATGCACAGTGATTCAAGAAATCCAAGAAATAAAAATATCTTAAACTGGACATGATTCTCCCAAACCCGCTGAAATAATTATTTTTAAAGCAAAGCGACTTCTGAAAAGCATTACCTTCCAAACATTTGGATAAAAAATAATAATGATTAATTTTCACAATTATGTATAAATCCTTATTTTAAAAAAACAACAAAATTCATCGATATGATGCATTCAAATATAAAAACGCCAAAGTCACTATTATTTTTAAATTGATTTTTCACGAATAGGTTTTAACTATTTATATTTTTTAAACAAAAATTTAATAGAAAAAATTGAATTAGTATAAAAAAACTGGTTAATTGAAATAATTTAAGATCTTGAAAATTCTCCACAATAAAGAAAAATTAGAAAAATATCTTACAATATAGAAATAAAATATATATATAAAGGGGATTTATTTACTGTAAATAAATATTAAAAAAAAAAACTTATTCATTGAATTAAATATAATCTATCATGGTTCTAATTAATTTTAGTCACAAATAAAATTGATTAATATAATACTCCTTATTATCAAAACTTTATTCTACATTGTGGATAAATTTAGTTCATATTATTTTTTATAGGATTCTTAATAGTATATAAATTTTATTTTCTTGATCTGAAATTATTATTTAGATGAATTTTAAGAAAAATTCAGTATAAATGTACCATTTCTAGTTTCACTGGATCAGCTAATTCCTAAAAAAAAATTACCTCTTTGTATACTAATTTTGGAACGAATAAGATTAGTACCAAATCCTAAAAATTTCTGCTTTAATGGGAAAAAAAATATAAGTAAATATATAAAATAATAATTCAAATAATTATTAAAAGTATGATATACAAAATATTTGATCCTAAATTTATCATATTTTTCAAAATTGACGTTATGATTCAGTAATTCGCCCTGCATGAAACTTAGTATTACATAATTGAATCAAATTATCTTTTAAAAATCAATTATTTTTTATATAATTTCTAATAAATATCCCGATATATATTAATTATGATACTCCTGTGGGTTTTTATGGTTCATAATATCTTGCATTAAAATTTACAGAATCTTTTAGTTTTATAAATTCGCGTCATTACCATAATTAGGTCAATTTTTTGAATATAAGCTGTTTAATAGTTGTTTTATTAACTATTATGATCAACAGAAATTATTTAAAATACAATATTTCCATATTTCTGATTTCAAAGATAAGTTTTTTATTATAAGTTTTATTTTTTAGAAATAAATATTGGTGTTATCCCAAAAATTATAACATAATAAATTCGTATTTCCTTGAACATAAATAGGTCATTACCACTTTCTAAGTTTAAAATTGCTATATTAATATTAATATTAAACTGTTAATATAAAACAAAAACTTAGTTAAAGAGTTTCGAAAAATTGTTATAAGCAATTTTCTTATTCAAAAATTCTGATTAATTAATATTTATTATTCATAGAAAATCTCAATAATTTTTTTTCTGCTAAGAGATTATATGAAAACTAGATTGGGATCCTGTAATATCCTTCAAGTTTTTTTAAAGTAACATCAATTTATAGATATAATTTAATGCAGTTATTATTTTTCATATGAATTCAGGATATTCAATAAGTAATCTTTCAGTTTTTTTTGATTACAATCTCTAAATTTCTATTTTCATAATTTAATAATTTAACAGATTTAAGAAGTAAATCTGCAAATAGTAAAAATTAGCTAGATTTTTTAATTTCTGTTAAGTATCTGTAATGATCAAATAATTTATGATTTTTTACATTTAATTCATGTTAGAATTATATTTTTTATTAAATTTTACATTCCAGTTAGCCAATATATACAGCTGATATATAGATTAATCAAGAAATCATAGATTTTCAGATGATTATGTTGAGTAGGAGTTATATATATAAACTATTTCATTCTGGATACTTTATAAATAAAATTCCAACTCATTATTAATCTAAATTTTCCGTTTTAAAATATCAATTATCAAAACAAATTCAATCATGTTTTTTTTAAAAATCTGTAATGGTAATGGTAATGATTAATTTTTAAATTATCTTTGTGATTTTCAATTATTTTTTCGAGTGAAAAATGGAAGGTTTTAATAGCTATATTTTTAACAATCAATAATCAGTAATTTGATATTTAAAAATATTTGAGATAGAAAATCTGCAGCTATATCCAGTTTTCCTGGATCTTTTTTTTGATTTCAACATCGAATTATTTGATATGAGCCTTATTCTAAATACTAGATAATATATTTGATATTAATTATAGGTAAGGAATATATATGAATTATCTTTAAATAATCTAAATCTTTATTCTTACATAAAACTATTTAAAAAATAATGACTGATAATAGAGCCAGAAGAGTAAAAAAAATAATTTTTTAAAACATTTTTTTCTGAAAAATAGAATAAAATTTAAACAAGTATCAAAAAATAAACTTATCATATACTTTTCAACTTATAATTAATATAGCCAAATCCGTCATCGTTGCAGAGGTCTCAAAGAATAATATATATAAAACTCAAGCATAGATTTTGAAAACATAATTAAACATGTTAATCATTAGAATGTTGATTTGAAACCTAATTACTTTTATTAAAGTAAAATTTTTTTTTTTTTAAAAAAAATACCTGCTTTATAATATGTTAAATCAAATTTCAATTAAAATATTAAAAAAAACACTAAAAAAATTAATCTAAAAAATAATTTAATGAAATCGAAGATTAAGTTCTCGAACTAAGGACTTGATTAAAGTTTGAAAATAATAAAAATAGTGATTAAAAATATCGATAGACTTAGCAGATATGTTGAAAAAATAGAGATTTTTAAAAAAATAAGGTTCTGTGAAAAGAGTAGGATAATATGTGCAATGAGAGGTTTTGTGTTTTTGAGGCTTTCAGCATCCAAAAAATATTATTGGGGATAAAGCATAGGGTTTTTAAGACCTCTCCCTAATTAAAAAATGGATTTTATTTAAATTTAAATTTTATTGATAGTTAATAAACGGAGAATAGTATACTTAATTATTTTTCTGGTATAAAAAAAAATTTTTTTGGGATAAAAATGAGAGAGATCCTTATTTATCCGGTTTCCAGGAATTTGAATTTCATCTCAATCTTTCTTTTTTTTTGTCAGATTTTACCTTAAGAAAACTTCCAATGAAATTCAATGCTATTTCAATAACGTACTTCTAAATCATTAATCAATCTAATTTTATATCTATTAATAAATCTCAAAAAAGTAAAATATTAAAAGCAGATAAAAATAAAATTATCAAACTAGGAAAATAAAATCAGAAGATTTCCCAACTACAGCATGTTGAGCAATCTAGGATTTTTAAGATCTAATTGAAAAAAAGGTGTAAATATAGGGCTATTCAGGATCACCACAAATAGTTTATCTTTTAGAACATGCTTTAGATCGAAAATAATAATAATTTGTTATATAATATAATATAGATGATTTTACTTATAGGGATGTGTACAGTAAAGAAGAATCGAATAAATTTTTTTCCTGAGATTGATTTGAGTATATTTTTGTCCAATCACCAATCTTTTTCACTTGAAATATTCTTATAATGACTCAAGAAGTAGTATCTTTACCCTTTAGGGCCCGAAGCCCAAAAAAAGTTTCATGAGTAAGTTCTGATAACGTCCATAAAGCCATTAAATGTCATTTTCTAAAAATTAAGTAGTGAGTAGCCTCGCTATAAACAACTAAACTGAATACCAATTATTAATAAACGAAATTTCGGAGAGAACATTTGTTCTAAAAACCAATCATTTTATATTTCTATTTAGACATTATTAATAAAAAATGCAAAATAATATGAAAATGGCGAATAATTTTTCACGAAATATAATTTAGAAAGTAAATATCAAAAATAAAAAAGTTGTTTCAGAAAACAAATATATTATAAAAAATGTTTTTCAAAACTGTAATTATTCGCTATTTTCACAAATTATTTCTGCAAATAAAAATGTAAATATTCTCATATTTTGTACTCATTCAGAAAAAAATGTAGTTGCAGGTCGGAAAAAGCCCATTTTACTCTTTTTTTATTTGTTGTAAATTTCGAATATTTCTGACTAATAAAAAATCATAAATTCTAGTACCTATGTTAATTCTGATTAATACTTATCTTTCAAAATAAAAATGGGTTTTTACCACATTATTATAGCGTTACATTTTTTTAGTTATAAATAAATTTTCCGCATTTAAAATTTTTGATGCTTTTCTACTTAAGTTATTTTTTTTTATCCTATATTTTCTACTTCTAATACCTATCACATTAATATTATTTTTACAGTAATTAAAATTTATCTTTTCATGGAGTCCCAAAACTTAAATTTTAATCCATCGATGATTAAACATAGCACAAATTTTCTACTAAATTATCCAATCAAACCTCTAATATAAATTTTGAAGACTGTAATGATTTAAGCATAAATTTTTTTTCTCAAACCAATGAAAGCTTACAAAATAACACAGAAATTATGTGGTCTCAAGAATGGAACATAATGCGAAATATCCATTATTTTTTAGGAAATAATAATTTGCCTGAGTTTATATTAAATATGGAAAATATAACGCCTTATAAAATATTAAGCTATACATGACGGAAGTATTAATGAATAAGATGGTTGAGTTTTTGATAAAATATGCAGTTTTTAAAGTGCAACAAGAAAAAATAAAGCACCTATTTCTTTCGATGAAATTAAAGTATTTTTTGGCATAAATATTTTGATGGGAATTAAAAAATCTCCTTCGTATAGAAATTATTGTAGTACGGATCCCAAACTTCATGACTATTACATCGCCTATTTGATGATCTCAAAATGATTAGGATATATTTTATCTAATATCACGTCTCAGGAATTTAAATGTAATTCACAAAATTCAGATGGATTTGAGAAGTTATCAAAAGTAATTTTTTTTACTGATTACATATAAGAAAAATACCAGAAAATTTTTAATCCATCGCAGATTATCGCTGTTGATGAATCGATAATAAAATTTAAATGTGGGAGTTCCATAAAACAGTATATGCCATTGAAATCGATAAAAAGAGGTTTCAAAGTATGGGTACTTTCCGAAAAAACTGATTATTGTTGGAACTGTAATGAACCAATAGATTCAGTACACGCATTTAATGTTTCATCCGATTTAGGAATCTTCCCATAAGCATAATTGACTTTTAGAAAATAGAAAATGGTATAAATAAGGATGCTTAGACATTTTGGAATGGCTAAGCTTTTCAACTTTTCTCTTTCCATATCTTTTATATTTTTAACTAGTATATCCTTTTACCTTTTATTATTAAAATTGTCCCATTAAACCTGATCTATACAGGAACTTTGAAATATACCAGGGGAAAATAATAAATATCACAACTAAACGTCTAGGTTTTAAAGTTGTTTCTAATTTTATATCCGAATTGTATTATAAAAACCATATAATATTTTTTGATAGATTATTTTCATCTATAACTGTAAAGGGATTTTCTAAAAAAACACAGTTTTTACGCATGCAGAACTATAAGCTCTATTAGAAAATTTATTTCTATTTTTTTGTCGAAAAAATCTGGGAAAATACAACATTGATTGGTTCGAAATTCGGAATGTTTGTCAATAACGTAACGGATGGATGAGAAGCCTGTTATCGTTATATCAAATTAAATCTCTCCGGAATCCATATAAGTCATTATTAGAGCTCAAATCAATGGAAAAAGTCTGGAAGTTCCGATACCTGCCATTAATTTAGAGTATAATAAAAAAATAAATTTGGTTGATAAATTTGACCAAAAAAATAATATTATGAAATAGACAGAAAAAGTCACAAATTGTGGCAGAACATTTTTTAGCTTTTTGATATTACAATAAATAATTATTTTATATTATGAAGTTGTATTCACGATAAATATCCAAGAAATTTACAAAGAAAAAATGAAATAAAAATGAAGGAATATAGACTTGAATTAGTTGATGGTCTTTATAGAGAGATAATATCATCTAATAAACAAATTAAATATCTCAGAAACATTAAAGCAAAAAAAAATCAGCAGTTTTTCTCAGATTAAATCAAATTTTCTGTTGAAAATAACCTTCCATAAAAAAATATTAGAGAAAATAGTGTTAATTTCCGTAGAGAATAGAAAAGAGCCAGTACAGTCTGGAAATTTAATGTATATCAGATATATTTTTGAATGAAGAAAGAAGAGCAATGTAATATAATATCTCACTTAAATAAGCATATTTTAATCGTAAATAGGCTATCTTTAGGTATTTAAATTTTTATATTTGTCTTTTAAAAACAATATAAAACTCAATTTTTTTTTATGATAAAGGATATAGCTATTTTAAAAGAAATTTTAAAAAATTGGTGAAATAAAACGATTTTATTATAAATTTTGGACAAAATATTTTACATTTAAATTTGACAAACATATTTTTTCAGTCTTTATGAAAATATTTTGCATTTTTTTCAATAAAATTTTTCTAACTCGTTTCAAAATTATTGAAACTAACATAAAAAAAAGTTTAATTAAAGTTCTAAATAATAGCATGAACATATTATAAAAAAATGCATCGTTTTTTTAGTATCAAATGGCATGATTGAGAGCAATTATGTGAACTATCTTAATGAAATTTATTAGAATATAGTATTATATATTATAACACGTTGAATTTTCATAAATGATATCAAACACAATATCATAAATTATTGTACAAACAGATCCATTTAATCAAACAAAAAATAGTGAAATAAATCATTACCACAATAAAGAACACTAAAATGAAAATTAGCTTAAACATTTCAAAATAAATAATCCGAAACACTGAACATGGAAATTAAATATAAAAATTAACATCGTATATAAATCATACCACAATTTACCGGAACGAAACTTAGCTCGATTCGGTAAAAAAATATAACACTATATTATACTATACTATATTGTTTTTTTTGTAGTTTGTTACAATTTAGTAAATTTAAAGACAAGATAATGTAATATTCATTGCTGCACCACAATTTAGTCGATTACAGGGTGCATCAGTATTGAGTTCTGTATTTAATAGAATGTATTAGACTATAAGACACGACATTAAGACATTATTTGATTCACTCCTGAGCATTTTATAGCAGGTCAACACAATATGGTAGCCTGTAACCATTTAATTTATAGATGTTTTATTGGTATAAAATTACATTATTCTTTAAATTACTGCGATATGGTTTATAACAGGTCATAATTTTATTTAAATATGAATTATACTAAATTTAGCAGATTTCAAGATATCACATCATAATACCTCCAATTTATTACATCGAAATGGTTTTCAAGATACCATAATGTACAATAACATCTCATTTAACATCATACATATCAGTTCACAATGCTTTAGCATAGTTTATAATTAAATTAGTACTTTTTAGTACTATATAGCATTAAAAAATACAAAAATACAACTTATCAAATTATCAATTTTAAATCTCATTTTATAATTCAATATATATGTCAAATCTAGTTTAGAAATATTTTGCTATTATTTCTCATTAATTTACTATAAGTCATACGTACTTAAATACGTATATATTTTTGTTTTTCAAACAGTGTGTATCATAATCAGCCAATTAATTTGCCAATTTTAGATTTTTAATGCGAAATTTTGGCATCTGAAAGGGTTAATTTACAGCTTTTTTTAACCAATTTTATTTCTTTCATTAAGATAATATGACTATTGAACTCCATGAGATGAAAAGAAAATAAGATATCATAATATCGAAATTTGGTGTAAAAAAATTTATCATGGCACCCCTAATTTGAATGTTGTATTTATGAATATAAGTATGATTCATCCAATTAGTATCACTGATTGATAATGTGATTATTAAAATATTTCTTATTATAATTTTGGCTGTATTTTCTGATTGGATATTAGTATACCATTTTAATTCACTAAATATCCATTAGACTTATATCATGGAAATTATAGAATTGACAAAAAATGAATCTCTGCTAGATTTTTATGATAAAATTAAAGTGTCTAATACATTTTTCAGTTTTTTTATAATGAAATCAAGAATAAAAATCAAATGAAAAATACCATCATAGAATTTTTTAAATTATTAATAATTGAAAGTAGATTTTTTCATAATAAAATTAATCTTCCACTGGAAATAAATAAACTAGTAAAAAAATTGGCAAATTAAATAAGTAATTTATATAATGAGATTTAAATGAAATTATAATAATAGAACATATTCTTGATTTTATTGAAATGCTGCAGTTTATGAAATAATTTAGGGCCTTATATCAGAGAACAATAAAAACGAGTAAATTTTGAAATTGAGTAAAGTGAGATTAAATATAAAAAATATAAATATAGATTAATTTCAAATATTATGGTAATTATATAACAGTTTTGATTCCGGTTAGGATATGTTTTTATTTTTCATAGTTTCGTTGATCAATTCAATCGCTTTCTAAAAACCAAAAATAAATAAATTTTCTAAGTGGAGGAAGGTTCATATGCTGCTACATGCTTTAATGTGGCGATATATATAGATTTTTTACATTAATGGTAAAAAATATACCATTAATATATATTTTGAATACAATTTAACTTTTATAAAAAAATACTCAATTTTGATGGAAATAAAATTTATGTAGGGACAATCATTCTGGAATTTGATAATCTAGTTTATAATATAAACTGTACTTGAAATTCAATCAATCCAAAGCCGTATTGTTAAAATATAAACTTAGCTAATAGATGAATGCTTTTAAATTATATTTTACTTCTTTAAATTCTAATACCATATAATTCACCGAAATTCCTTTACAGGAGACATATTAAGTTTTATTATCTTTTATTTCTAATTTCTAAATTTAATTAATTACATATTAGATTTAAGATACACATTTGTGTAAATGTATCATCTTATTTTTTCGCAAAGTTACTCTACCAGTACAGAAAATATTTTCAAGAGTTATTTCACCATGAATGAATTAGAACTAATAAATATTACTAAGATTCTTAGTGAAAAAGTATATCAGTTGTAGTTAAAAAAACTTCAGACTTTTGTATTCATGGAAGGAAAAATTACCGAGGCTACAATTTTAAATCTCCATAATAAATTTAGGGCCACAGTAATTTGGCTAAAACCATAATCTGAGCTTTTGGATTCGGAAATCATGAATTTTTTGAAACTTTTTTATCTTCCATTATACGAAGAAGAAGTAATTAATATTATATAATCCTAACTTAGAATAATAAAACCCAATACCGAATTTCTCCACCCCCTAATCCCCCTCCTTAACGAAAACTCGCCTGCTTCATTTAAAATAGTGGATTCACAGCTCTATGGTTTTCAAATAGCACTGTCAAATATATATAGACCGATTTTTTACATTTTTAATCTGAGAATAAGAGAAATAAAGGTATTAATTCCTGGATAAATAATTTTATTAGAATTTTCAGAAATCATAAGAATATCGATACGTCATCTTGCATCAAAGATGACCCTAAGTATAATGGTAAATCTGCAAAAGACCATATGTCTTCCAGGAAGAATAATTGAATTTTAAAAAGGTCAAAAAAAAAATTTTTAGACCAGGAAATATTTTATGCTTTTTTATCTAGTAAAAAACTAGATGAAAAGTCAAAAAGATTAGGCAGAAAGTTGGGGTTTAGAAAGTAATTTCAGTAGCGACAACATAGTGAATAAAGCTTTTATCTCGCAATGAAAAGAAAAATTTGCAAGCAATAGGAGCTTTATGAGTTACCAAACTCAGAATCAGAAATAAATAAATTTCCGGGGGGAGGGGGGAAGGTAAAATGCTCTAAATAAATAGATAAGAGTCCCAGGTATAAAACTTTCTTTCAATAACACTGAAATTATGGTGAATAATCAAGGGAAACAAAGGTTTCGAAACATTTTAGAACAAGTTTTGAAAATTCCTATAATAAAAATTCTTAAAAAATTTCCTTCACAATCTTCCCACATTCATAGCACATATATTAAATAAAATCGGCCTGCGAGACCCAGTTCAGTGGAACAAAAGAAGAGGGGTATTTCACTTTTTGGTTAAAATTTACCTCCTCCATAACAAAAAATACATAAAGGTACAAGAAAAAGCTTTCGAAAGTATTGAGTAGAGAGATAACAAAATAATTAGCTTTTTTTTCAATCTAGAAAGCTATTTAAAAAGTCAAACATAATTTCAAATGGTTTAACAACATTCTTTTCAACATATTAAAAAATTCTGGGAACCTGAGACCATTATTAGATCAGAAAAAGCTAAAAAAATTCGTGAAACAGAGAGAATTCGAGACGTAATAGCTAAATTTGATATATATTCACACAAATAATAATATCTCCATGAATCATTGGATAATTAAAACTCATTTCTACTTATATGATACAAAATATATGCAAAAAATTTTCGAGATTCTTTTTTAATGGGATGCATTTCGGGATCAGAGTTCTAGTCTTCGGAATTTTACTTAGCTAGTTGATCTTTAAAGATATTGGAAAGGGAAAAGGGTATAAGATTTGCTGCATAAATGGAAGAATTAATAATAATAGGATAATAAAAAGAGCAGTGTATCGTAAATAAAACTACGGTGTTTTCAAAACGCAAAGAACTTAAATTCAAAATAAAACTATTAAAAATATCTCAGAAACCAATGAAAAGTATAAAGCACTTAAGGATGATAATATTAAGTAGAAAAATGTCTATAAAAGAACCTCAACCAAAGATTGGGACTTAAAAAAAAAAGCACCTAGACTGATTACCAGTTGTAAAACTAAATCAAGAAACTTAGCATCTTTCACAGAAAGGGTAAAAGCGATATAAGTTGCATTGTTTCTAGGGGGAATCATGTAAAGAGGGATTTAAAAGAAGAAAATCCTGGCTATAAAATCAGGATATTATGTAAACAAAAAATTGAAGATAGAAGAGGAATCATACAGGAGCTTGAATTTTTTGAAAGATAAAATAAAGGATTGTGACGGTCAATTTTTTCTCCCGGAGACTAATAACTAGAAGTTTTCACAGATTTGAGCGACTATTCCTGAAAAAATTTATACGATTTAGGATGATATAATGGGTTATGGAGCTCTTTGAACAAAGACAAATACATTAGAAGGAGTTAATAGTTGTTCCCAAAGCCTTATCTTCCAGATACTTTAGTTAAATATTTTCTTATATTTTTAGTCAATAAAACCACGATGGCATATAAGTTTGAGCGGGGTGGGCAACATTTCGGCTTTAAATTAAGATATCGGATAATTTTTCATTGCTTAAGAATTAATAGGACTTATAGTTTAAAATTATCGTTCTATATACTTAAAGAAACTCCTGTTGAGGTTATTTTTATGTATATTTCAATCAATTTAATGATTAGTCAATGTTTGAGTGTAAGAATTACATTCTCCCCACATAATGATTATCCCAAACAATGGGAAATCACAATAAAAATCCGTGAACAATAAAACTTCAAGTTTGACTCTAGCGAATAGTTTGGCACTATACACTACAGCTAACAGAACAAATCATTAAGCCAGCTCATAAGATTAATTACTTAAACCATCCCTTTATATAATTGAGGAAAAGACAAGTCGTTTTATCTTTTATTTCGTCACCACAATATATTAGTATTAGTATTAGTCTTAGTCTTAGTCTTAGTTATCTTTTCACCCTTTTTATAATAAATTCTTACTCCCTTAAATTTAAACCTTATACTAAAGAAAATTACCCTAGGTGTATTCATTTCCAGTCTTAACATTGAGTGAAGTAAAAAAATGATTATTTTTTTTCTTTTTGGATTAATAATAATATTATTATTATTTCTACTCAATTTTATTAATATTTTTTTACTTTATATTTTTTGTTTCTTTTTCTTAGTTTCACGATTTTAAAAGAAAAAAATATATCTTAGAAATTTTTAGTAATGTAAATATTATTATAAAAGTAAAAAAAAAGGTTTTAAAAAAAGCCGAGTCTAAATTTTTTTAATTCAGATTCGGCTTCAAATTGGAGATTAACTTCTTCCTAACTTAGATTTTTAGCAGAATTTTTTTCTCTTTGTTTCAGCTTCTGTGAACTAGGCGTTTTATATTTAACTTTCATAAAATATTGTTTCATGTATTTTTATATATAATCAGTCTCAATTTTCGGAAAAACTTTGCTTGTGGGATTATATTAAAATCATCATTTTATTTATTTATTTATTTTATTCGTTTTAAAGATTAAAGTGAATCTTTGTAAAATCATCCAAAGAATTGAAACCCAACGCGGGGACAAGTTTCAGTAAAAACGAATCTGGAATACAATTTATAGGATTTCCCAACGAGATTGAAATTCCTTCCCAATCAAATAAAAATGTTTCTCAATTAATTGAAACGTTTTCCCAAAATAATTACACAATTGCCCAATCTAAGACACTAAATCCCAAAAAAACAATAACATTTCCCAACATGAATGGAATTGTTTCCCAAAAAATGCTACGATTTCCCAAAACCCCTGAATTCATTTCTCAAAAATCTACGCACTATTTCCCAAGAATGAAAATTACAAAAATAGCCATTTTTTATTTTCAAAATCAATCCAAAATATTCTCATTCCTAAAAGCGGTCTTCCTAAATTCTTATTGGTTTTTATTTACAATGTCCTTCAATAAAAATATTTATTAAATATTTATTAAATATTTATTAAATATTTACCAAATAAAAATACTTTTTAACCTCTCACTAGGACTAAATTAACATGATTATTTTTCCTATTAGTAATTTGTGTTTAAAAGGAACATACACTCTTTCTTTTCTTTTTTTTCGAAGATTATTCTCAAAAAATTTTAATTTATCAGTAAAATGACGAATCATCTTCAAAAT
>LSSL01005585.1:0-10117 GCA_001953115.1 Smittium mucronatum
ATATATATATATATATATATATTGCAGTACTGAATTCTTTTTTTCTGACTTCACTGCTTTCTCGTTGTAAAAGAGTATTAATTGAAGTTTTACCTTCTTCATGTTTTAATTTTTTCTTGACTTTATCCATAATAACTAAACTTTATCTTTCTGAATCATTTTTGGTTGTTTTTGTGTTTTTATGAAACATTTTTATCAATATGAAAAGTATGGAATTAGTACTATTTTAATATTAGTGATCACGACAAAGACGTTATTGATTTTTATTTTATTTTATATTCTGTAATTTTGAAAACTAATCTTTTTATGGTTCAGGATTTAAAATAATATTATGATGATTTTAATGATAATCCTTCGCGGAAAAAAATTTCCTCTGGATAAACATCATCATCTTCTTATACCTCTGCAACTCGCTTCAAATTTCCTCGAATTCCAGGTTGATTATGAGCAAATATTTTAATTTTTCTCCTTTTTTCCACTTAAATACGCCAAAAAATAAGTTATATTGTTCTTTCTAATTAAATTAGGTCTTTTTAAAATCTCATTAAGAATAAATATTCTTTTTATTCAGTTGTATTAAATAAGGAATGATTTCCTTCCATATCAACTTTACAATTAACTAGATATTATGACTCTCCCTTCAACATATATATGTGTATCAATATAAAATTTTAAACAAAGTATTTAAACTTTTTATTCAATATAAAAACAAAATCTAGAAAAAAAATTAAATATTTTAAAACTTTATAAAAATGGCTTATGTTTTTTATAAGAGATGGGCTATATACTATTTCTTATCTATATTCAAAGGATTGAAAAAATTATGCATAAATTATTATAATAAACCCATCCCTTCTTCAAGGTATACATTTAGACTGTTTCTGTTTTTCTATCATCTTCCGAAAAATACCTTCATGATTTTTAATTTTAAACACTTGATGATTGAATCGATCGCGTCTATTTATATAATACATTTTTTTTCTTTTTATATTTATTGCAATATACTTAAACAGATATAAAATTTTAATCTTTCAAAATAAAAAACTTTGAATTTACTTTTTGTGTTCATTGAGCGTTAATTCAAAAAAATTGAGCTTGGAAGAATCAATATATAATTATTTAGATATTCCTATTTTTTTCACTAATATTTCTCTATTTAGAAAAATAAAAATTACTAAAAAATATTTTGTGAAAACTCCAAATTTTCTTATAGATTTTTTAATTTGGTACTCGCTATAAATGCCATAAAAAAAAGCATCCAGTATTTTTATTGTTTTTAAAAACTTAAGAATACTAATCAAATATTCAAAAATAAAAATTTAAACCAGTCCATAGGTTTAATTCTTCAATTTCAGGGTAAAACTGGGGGGAAATATCATTTATAAATCTATATTAATTATGTTTATATGTTGAATTATAATCTTTAAAAAAAATTCTAATTTAAATTTATTAAAATATTGATTTAAAACATATCTAATAAAGAATTATAAATTCAAAACATGATATTCGGTTTATAAAATAGTGCTATTTTTAATTGAAAGCTTAAAAATTCCAAAATTTACTTCATTTTAAAATATATATGCAATTTTTTGTTCTTTCAATATTAATACATTATATCTCTATTTATTCATAAATTCAAACTTCTTTTTATTATAATTATATATCTAAATCCGTGTGTTTATCTGAAATAACTCTCACTATATTTAGGTTCAGAATTTTTTTATCCGAAAACAAAACACTTATAAAATTATAGCGGGTCTTAGTAAATATTAGATCTTTATTTAATTTTTTGGAACGAAATATAAAATTTATACAATCTTCATTTTAATTAGGTCACAAATATTGGTTTTATTGAATTAATTATTCATATATTCATATAATTTTAATTTATAAAATATTATTTCAATTTTCTTTTCTTGATAAATTAGATTTTAAATTTTATCTATAATTATCAAATGTTTTTTTATACCCCCTTTTTTTTTATTTACTTAATTTAATTTATATTTTTGAAAGCTTTTTTCATTCTCAGGTAAAAAATAACAAAAAAAATTTATCTAAAAACCCTTTGTAGAAAATATTTGAAAATCAGCCCTCAAGTATTTACTAATATTAATACTATAACCGAATTGACTAAAGTTTGAATTTCAGATAAGTTTCTTCTAAATAATGACAGTTTCTTGAATAAATTTAACAAATTAATTTGGATATTTATTTCGTATGAGGCATTTAATATATGTTTTAAAATCCATTTAATGTTTTCTATGAATTAAATAGATACTTGTAAAGATTATATTCATCAAATTTTGATATTTATCCTTCATCGTTCTCAAATATTTTGGCTGTCTGGATTTTTTCGATTTACAAATATTTTCAACCCGTTTATCCAATGATTAGTTTACATGGGCTATAGCATTTGAAAAATATATTAATCAACTTTAAAGTTGAAATGGCCCTAAAAAGGTCAGGGAGTTCAAATAATATTGTTAATTTGAGAAATTTTTTTCAGAAGAAAAAATATAAATTCAGTTAATAGTTTATTTTATATCGTGTGAAAATCATCTAATAATAACTTGAATTCTCTTAAGGTATCATTAATTACAAAAATTCACGCATAAATTTGATTCAAGCTAGAATTTTTTATTTAGATTTAGTAATTGTATTTAAAAAATATTTTTTGCGGTGTTTTTTAACGCCATTTACTTATTATTTAAAGCGATTTTCTTTTTTAATAAAATAAAAAAGATATTATATTGCGATTTGATGTCATTTTTAAAAGAGTAAAGGGTGAAAATCTTTAAAAAAAGTGGCTAACTTAAAGAAAAACACCATCGTTTATGCAAAATTTCTGCACTAACTTAGGATGCTAAAAAAAGCGAGTATTTATGTACTCCGTAAAAAGTAACAAAAAGCAAATCAAATACAAAATAAAAATAATATTTCATAAGTGATATATTGTTCGTTAAATTTAAATTGGGAGTTAAATATAATAATGATCTCTTATTTGATATGATAAATCCTATGAAAAAGTCCATAAATCTTTTTTCCCCAGTGGTATACTGAATTCCAAAAAAAAACAATCCAATTGTATATTTACTATTAAAAAATTAGAGTTAGAGTTTATAAATATATTTCAATCACTTCAAAATAAATTCAATATCTCAAATGACCTGATGTATAAATATTCTACATAATTAAAAGGTTTTTAATTTAAAAAAATTTAAAACTATGATTTAAAATCACTGTATTTAAAAGAAAAAATATATCAAATATATCAGCTGATTTTAAAAAACATACAGATTTAATAATATTATGATGTTAGTAGGTACTTAAACACTCCTCCAGAATTTTTTTTCACGTTAATTTTATTTTAATCAGTATTTGGCATAAAAATAGGTCTGAAAGATTAAAATTTAAATGCTAAAATTTTATACAAAGTAAAAGTTAAATTTAAGTTATTATTAATTTTTAATAGAGTAAATTTAGGAATTTTAAAACAAAAGCTCCTAATTAAAGCCTTTTTTTGATTATTTTATTGGTTAAAGTAAATGAATATCCAATTTTGGGATAAAATTATAATCTAATATCTTATAATAAACCCTTTTTCAATACAATAATTGTTTTATATTCAATTACAGGAGTAATTTTTAGAGCCCATTATTTCAATATCGTATAAGTTTAGTTGGTAACTTTTATAAAATTCCCCAATGGGATACATGTGATTATTCACTGCAAGTATAAAAGATAAATCCAGGTATTATCAAATATCAAGATTAATGCATTAAATAATATATATATATAATATACCTATTGGATATTGCAATTTATTTTCTATTGATCTAATTTTACTACAAGCCACATTTATAAACTGTATGTGTTTCTCGAAATTTCCCCGATTATTTGTAGAAAAAGTTTATTTGTTATTTCCAAAAATATATTCAAAAAGATATCATAGTTACTAATCGAAGTTTTTGTTTTAATAAAGCAAGATTTTTTTAGAAAAACTCCCGGTTTTCCAAAGAAAAGTTATTCAATACAGTTAATATGTCCATTTCAATGATGTTACTTTTCGAAAAATAGAAAAGATCACGATATATATATAATTCAAAATACTTCAAAAAATCGAATAAATATAAAAAATGGTAATTATAGTTAATATTATATAATAATTATTATAAAGTTATATTAAGAATTTAGATTTATATCAATAAAATGATTTAAATGAAGTAAGCTAAATTTATCAAAGCTATGATGTATTTTCAATAAAATTTTTATGAATACTAAATTAGAAATTAGAAATTAGAAATATATCTTTTTTTTTTTTTGGATTATATTTTTATACAAGAATAAAAGAGGGACTATCAATTTTTTTTTTAAAAAATATTGATGTTTCATTGCAAGCCCATTGGTGGTTTTATAATAAAAAAAATGGGGGTTTTATTATTATTTGCGATTCAAACTCAAATTTTTTTCCTTAAAAGGATGCTAATTTAAATTTGATATTTTTTTAAAAAAGCATCATTTTGGTAGCTTTAAGAATAAAAATCCTTTTGAAAGTATGGTAAAATGTACTTCAATATAGATAAATACGAAAATAAAAAAATTAGAATAATTCTAGAAATTATGAGAACGAGCTTCATATTAAAACCCGGAGGTTAGTTATTATTATTATTATTATTATTCAAAAAATAACTGAAATAAGTAGCCCTTATTTCTAACAACACTAATAAATTATTTAACCCAACGAATTTTTTTTTTTTGATTATTTCGGTATTTTTTTTTTATTATAAAAATAGCATTTGAAATTTATGATAAATGTTAATTAGGAATTTAATAAGGATAAAGTATTTGTATTGAACAGATAACACTATTTCACTAAAATTGTACTATTTAAATTAGAGTGTTTTAATATATAAATAAACATCTATTAATATAAAGTTGATGGCTCAATATATTTCAAAACAAATTTTTTTTTTAGATTATATTCTTTATCCAATAGAAAACATTTTTTTTTATCTATTAGTATTTTTGAACTCTTTTTGAGTAATTTTTTTCCAATTATCAAAAAGTAATGTCGATTAAATAAATACTATTATTTAATTGAAAGCTTAACCGTTCATAAAAGAGTTTATTAAGCACCCCCCCCCAAATTTACTGATTTCATATTACAAAACTAAATGTTATAAAATTACAAGATTTTTTGAAAAAAATGATCTCATTTTGATTTATTTAGACGATAATCGATATTTCGCTGCAAAAGAGATAGAAACCTTTCAATCGAATAAAATTAAAAGAAATTCAAACAGCCCAAATTAAACAAAAAGAGTGGATCTTTTTCAAAGAAAAAATAATCCGCAACAATAGTAGGTTATAAAATGTTGATATCGTAAAAATGCTGAAGTGGACCCATTTTTGATTAAAAATAGTTGAAAAGATAACTGAATTCGGAAAAAAATTTCCATTTTAATATAAAAATGATATTTACAATTAAACTCGCGGAGCCGCTAGAGTGACAGATGGGAGTGGGATGAAATTCGATATTTTTTTCTTTTACTGTAATTTTCTTTTAGTTTTTTCTATTATTTGAATATTATAAATAAATTCCCTTATAAAAAAATACAATTAAACTATTTTTATCAAAAGTGAAACATGTTTAACAATTTTCGAGTTTTCAAATTATTGTAGAAACCCGATATCTGTACAATGATTTTAAATTATATTGACCGATTTTTTTCAAATTAATAATATGGTAATATGAAGTGTAAGGAACTACCCGATTTAATAGTTCAGATACGAAGAATATTTTTTTAGATCTTGTTTATTGAAGCAAACCATTTTTAAGTATTGGGCACCTGATATAAACAAAAAAAGAGAGGATGTTTTATGTGTAGACTTAATTTACTATATTCAATTTTGCGAAATCTATTTCAATTTATTTCGATTAATATGTATAGGCTTGTACTTTTGGTAACATTCAAGGGATCAAAAGTATAAACTTAAAAATATTATGTAGTATATAGAGGTTTATATTTAATAATAATTGACCAAGGAACTTTTTTCCCTTAAATTGATGCGGTTTAATTCGAATTCGAAAATTCACCCTACTACACTGGAAAGTTACTTATTGGCAAATTGGCCTGAAGTTATTGATAAGTGTTACTTACCTGTTTAACGATGTTGTAATGGAATAGAATATAAAGGTTTCTGAAAAATGAATACAATCTTATGCAAATAGTCAAAATGATAAACACGGTCTAATTTGGAATTTAAGAGTTTGGATGAAAATTTATGTATTTTCAATTGATTTCTTGTTTTCAAATACGCGCAAATTTTCAATTAAAATTTTTTAAACCAAAATGGATCGACTTTGACGTTTTTATCGAGCCCAACATTCTATAGCCAATTATTATTGTGGATTATTTTTTCTTTGAAAAAGATCCACTCTTTTTGTTTAATTTGGGATGTTTACATTATTTTGGCTTTTATTAGATTGGAAGGCCTCAATCTCTTTGGTAGATAATTTATAAGAAATGGCTGCATTTATTTTATCATATTTGAGGTATATTCAATTCTTATTAGTTTATTTTTTTTCAAAAACTCGAAAGCAAAAATTGCGTTAATCGTATATTAACCATGAAGAGTGGTACATTTTAGTATACAAACCGTTAAGTGTAGTACAATTAGAATTATTTTTATCAAGCCTTATTATATTGTGATAATTTGTACCATTATAAATTTTTTAAATTATAATTATAGAAGGCTTTGTAAATTTTATGAGGGGCAATTATTTCAAATGGGGCTCTGCATTCTGCGTAAAAACGAAAGGAGTTCTGTAATGTACCCTGACTTAATAATATCAGAACAATCAACAGATTTAGAAAAAACACTGGATAATAAACAAATAGTTACTACTGTATGTCTGACATATCTGCTGGCCTTTACACGATGCTGCAAATAAGATCAAAGTTTATACTCAAGTGTAGTGAATTTGATAATCGATTGTCATTTTTTATTTCTCATCAATTTGTAAACGGTGAGGAGGCTCTTGGAATGCAACCAATTGACATACAGCAAATTTTGTAATGTTTTGGCCAATGGATAGTATTTATTATGGTATAATTTTTTCCATGCATAAAATTACTTATACCCAAAATTTATTTGTCGAAAAAATTCTAATTATGTAAAATTTAAAGAAAAATTGTATAAAACAATATTATGCAAACAGTCATGGCACCTTTGTAAATGGTTCAAAGACATTTCACATAAAGACAAATGGTCCAAAGACGCTTGGCCCAATTAATTTGGCCAAATGGAGAATTGATCAAATGTACATTTCACCCAAAAACATTTGGCAAATGCTACCCATAGTATAAATTTATGTTTCATATGATATCTTTATTAAATCTAGCACGTATGTGTTCAGAATCCAATAATTTGAGTTAGAAACTCAACTATTAGTTGTCTTCTGTCATAAAATCTAAATAAATAAACATACTCGCTCTATTAGAGTGTTTTTAACATCTTTTCAAGATCTTTTAAGGCTTTTCTTTCTTACTAAAGCCATGTTTTTATTTATAATTCATATTGCTAAAGATTTTATTATGTTTTGAGGATAAATTTTTGATCGATAAGTGGCTTATAGAAAAAAAAAAAGAATTGTCCAAATTTCATTGCGTGATGTCCCTATTTGATGAAATGCTCATTGCATGATGTCTTTATTTGGTGAAATGTCCATTGGGTCAAAAAGTTGAGTCAAATGTCGCGACACCTTGTTAATGCATACTCCCATACCGATGAGTGGATGAGAGAGATGTGCAAAATTATAAAACCCAATAGACGGAAAAAGTCGAACATATGATAGACTGATGGGTTACGCGACTTTTAATCCAATTATATTTCATCAAATAAAAATCTTCATAATTTTTTTATCACGTTTTGGTAAATGGGAGATTCTCTTTGAAAGCGGACACTTCACTAATAGAAATTTACTATTTGGGGGATTCTTAACCCTTTCAGGGCTGGGTATACAAAAATGGTTTCAAAGTAAAGTCCGCAAAAATCAATAGTGCCAATAAATCGCACCCTTACGTTATTAAAAGCGAATAGAATTGCATATTTAAAACACATTTATAATGGTGTATTTCAAATAAAAAAAGTGGTGACCAGTTAAAGGCCGACACCCAAAAGGAATTATAAAAAAATAAACACATTTATTAATTAAATACTGACAATCGCATTGGTAAATATCAATTGTTAAAATGGCAAATTAACTTTGCTGAAAAAATAATTTTATAGCTCAGATGTAAAAAAATGTGCTTACTGTTCAGAAAATGTCATTTTTAATTTCGTTTATTTGTTTAGAGTTGGTTATTTTTGGCTAATAATACACTAAAATAACCAAACATTAATGTGTAATTGTAAAAAAATGTACTAATGTTCGGAAAGTGCCTTTTTCTTTTCATTTATTTGTTACAGGTCTATTATTTTTGACTAATAAAACAATACCGATCTGGATTTTTGTAGTGAAGATGTAAAAAAATGGAAATACTGTCCAGAAAATGTCATTTTTATCTTCATTTATTAGTTTAGACTCGATTATTTTTGACTAATAAAACACTACAATAATCAAGTTTTATAGTGTAAATGTTAAAAAAGACACTTATTGTACAGAAAGTGTCATTTTTATCTTCATTTATTTAATTTCATGAAACCGAGTCTTATGTAATTGGTCTGTAGCAACCTATCATATTATATAATATCCCATGCGCATTTCAAAAAAATTTATGTAAAAATTTGGCCCCTGAAAGGGTTAATGAAGAGGGCATTTTGTTTCATATCACTTTCATTGGAAAATTATCAGAATAAAAATTTCCAATGAATTTGTTAAATCAAATCTAGTCATTTCTATTGAACAATATAAAAAGGCATTTTCATTTTTCAGATATCCCAATTAAATATCTGAATGGCGTTTAATGCAACTTGATTTTTTTATCATAAATTTTCACTTTTATTGGATAAAAAATAATGTTTTGGAAGTTTCTATGAAACGGGTTTAACTATAAAATGCCCTCTTCATTAAGAACCTGCCAATTGCTTAATTTGGAAATACAGTAGCACCCCGCTTAAGTGCGCATCCGTTTAAATTCCAATAATGCAAATGGGGTTTTTGATGTTCAATAATCTCTGGTTTATTTAATAAATTCAATTGGATAAAGATTGTCTAAGCGAAAAAATTATTGGATTACCCTAGTACCCCACTTAAGTGCACACTTAAGCGGGGTGCAGCTGAAAGATCTTAGAAATTTTCATATAGATATAATTAGGCCTAGGAGTTTTATTCGATTAATCGAATAAAATGGAGTTTAAATTTTTAATCAAATTTTTTTCGTTTAACGATTAATCGTTTTATTGGACAATATTTCGGTTAAGTGATCTTTCTAATAAATGATCAAGTATTTTCTAATTTAAAAATATTGTGAAGCTAAATAAATAAAATGATTGGATTTTGAGATTTTGAATATCAAAAAAACAGCTGTGGTTGGTTATATTTAAAAAATAGATATAAAAATAGATATTGCATAAATTAGTAGGCATATTTTACACTTTTTATTCCGAAATAGGGCTCTCATCTAACTTAACCAATAATCTAACGATAAAAAGAAGTATTAACTATAATAAAATATTCCATTTAAGAAGCTTTGGTGTAGAAGTACCTGGATTATTTCCTAATAAAAGTTAATTATGCCAAAATAGTTTAATTTATTTGTTTGGGAAATTATTTTAAAGGGTAGGTACGTTCCTATTAAAAGTGCAATGCTTTCCTAATTTGGAAAAGTAGCATTTTTAATGTATAAATTTATTGGTTGATCTGTGGCAGTAATACTAAAAGACACTTCTATTATGGATTTTTTGAAAATTAATTTAAGCTAATATTAATTCTCTAATTTTATTATTTGAAATGAGATATTTTTTTAGCCAATGGTTTACGTATGAAAAAAGTTTGGCATTGAAAAGAATCTCCCATATTGATCGAATATATTTTGTTGAATTTTAATTGTAAACCTTCAAACACTCAAAATCGATTAATCGCCTAGTTTTTTTTTTTTTTTTTTTTTTTTTT
>LSSL01005593.1:0-19146 GCA_001953115.1 Smittium mucronatum
GGGGGTCTTTCTGTTGGTAGATTGCACCCTTCTCCCTTAGTTACACAGCAGGTAGTCCAGCAGAGAAGCTTATTGTATTTATGATAATAGCCTTTTCTATACACCTTTTTCTTTTTTCCATACTTTTTTCCATACTTTTTTAGTATATTTTTATATTGCGTTATCTTACAATAAAACTCGGTGATACAAACAAAAAAAATTTCAGGCATATTTATTTTTAAACAATAAGCTATTGAGTAATACATTGTTTTTGAATTTACTTTGGGTTTGAAGCAAGTGTTATGATCATCATTTAAAGAGAAATTAAAAAATTCAATCAAAACTAAGGATGATTAAAATCTATGGAATTTCGGATTAACCTATTTATTTTACAAAAAAAAATGGATACAATTTTTATTGAAAATTTTGTTGGTTTTTTCTATTTTCAAATGGTTTAACTATGTTTAAAATTTAAATTTTTAGAATATTAAATGCAAAATTAACTTTTTTCATGCAAAAAATCAGAAAAAACCATAAAATTTACACAGAATTTAATTTAAAACACCAGTTAAAAACTGTATCTACACCTTTTAAACTTTTTGAAATTTCGAAAAAACAAATTTTTTGGTGAAAATATTTATAATTCAATCTTTTCATTAATATTTTGAATTTAAATTAAAAAATAAATTTTGAAAAATAGAAAAATTCTTAATTAAAGCTTTACATAAATAAAAAGAAATACAAAATATTTCGTATTTGTAATAAAGGAGGCTGATTTATCGATCATATGTTTTATTTTAATGAAATAAAGAGTTTAATTTCAAAAAAATACTCAAAAAAATGTGTTATTTTAAATTTATGAGCCAAATATCTCAATATAAAAATAGTTATATTTTGTTGTAATATGGTTTAAAATAAACCTTAATAATACATATAAGGATTAAAATATACTTTCGAAAAAATAAACCTACAAAAAGTTCATCTGTTGTTTCAACTGATTAGTTCACATAATTTAGACTTTTTTTGTATATAGAAAATTTACGTTATCCCAAAATATACAAATTAATTATCAACTGTTAATTTTTTATTTTAATAGAAAAGAATGTTTTTTTTTTCAGTAAGCGAAGTTAGAATAGATTAATGACCAAATAACAAAATTTAGCACGATTTTTAATAAAGTTTTATAATATTCAAAAAAGTCTGAATTTAACTATAAAAATATCGGCCATGGAAAATAACGTATAATAAATAAAATATTTTTTGAATTATTGTTTTTTAGAAAAATAAATGAAATTTTTTTTAAAAAAAAAATATTACCAAAAGATTATGGTTTATTTAGATCATACTGATTGCTGATAAAGGTATTACGAGCTTATGCGATTTTCTCAATGATAAAATATAAAAATAATAAACCTAATTTAAATTTAAAATAATGAAAATTTTAACTTTAATATATAAATTTTTTTTGAAAATCTAGAAATATCTTTTTTTCATAAAAAAATAATGCGATTAACATAAATTCTTATAGATCAGTATGCTATAAATGATAGGAGGGTTATTATAAGTGAATTTTAATGATTATTTTCTGCATAACCCTTTTGAATTTTTGAATATTTAATAGTGCTCTCTTAATCATATGTAAAGTTAAAATATTTTTATTTTTTATAAAAATACAATCCTTTTCTTCCTAGTCTAATTTTATTAACTCTTACATTTTTTTAAATGGTAAAGAATTTTTTTTCATTGATATATAGAGAATATTAGATGAAACTATTCCAATTTTTTTTAAATGATCAATTTTCTGATTTCATCTAAGATTTTAGGCAAAATATAATGATTCATGTGTTAATGCTTTAAATATATATTCGGATTTTTTTTTAAATAAAATTAGATAACTTATATGAAGTAGAGAATTTTTAATGGATGAATTTTTATTTTAAAAAAAAATATTAAGCGTTGGTAATATCTAAATTATTTCTATTTTATTTAAAGAATTTTTTTTAAAAAAATTTCTTATCTATAAAATTTTCATTATTCAGAATTTTATTAAAAAATAGCATTATTTCCACTTTCTTATTTATTTTTCTTAAATTGTATTTATACTGTAATAAGAAAGTAAAAAATTACTTATTAATTCGATTCTATTTACTATTTAAATAATATTAAACCAAAAAAAAATTCTTCACTCAGAATACTGGGACTGAATTTTTTTCAATAATACCAAAAAAAACAAGCATTTACCATAAAAAATATTTTCAGGCTATTTTCAATATGCTTTCTTTATCAATTTATATAAAAAAATACTTGTTCTATGATCATTTTTTGATTTTTTTTGTCAATTTTTAGAATTTTTCTATAAATTTTTTAATAAAATATTGATTAATAAACTTTTTCGGGTAAATAAATATTATTTTAGGCTAGCTAAAAATATCAAAGCATTATATATCAGATAATAAATACCTTAATATTCAAATTTAAAGAAAATTTTGTATGATAGTTTCGACCTTAAAGTGGTTATAGCCTAAAATAAGTAAATTTTTCAATAAGAAAAGATTATACAGAAGGTTATATATAAATTAATAAAAAATATAAATCATAAAAATAATTAATGAAGGCTAAAAAAAATAAGCAGGTTTGTTTTAATATTTTTTATATGGGTTTATTCGATGGTTTCTAGATTTATAATTGATGTTTATTTATAATTTAACTAATAAATTTTTTTTTAGGGTTTTTATTAGAAATTTGGGTTTATAATCTAATGCATTTTTAATTAATAGAAATATTTCATACAATTAAAAGACGAGTATCTTATTTAAAATTTATGAAGTTTGCTTACTCGATTTTCTAGTAATAAAAATAGAAAACTGTAAAAATATGAAACTCTTCAAATTTAATTCTGATATATATTAAATTTTGTATAATGGTTAACAAAAAATAGTTTTATGGATTTATTTTATTAAAATTACAAGCTTAAAAAAAGCTTATTTTAGATGATCGTATATAAATAAATATCTATTGGAAAAAATCGATGATAGGATTGATATATATTTTTTGTTACAGATATAAAAATAGGCTTCATTTTTTTTTCTACAATAAACTTTAAAAAATAAAAATAGTCAAAGAAAATCCTAATAAAAAATACAGATATATGATGATTTTTATGAGTATATTTGAGCGTTAATAATGAAATATTTTATGTTATTTTAAATAAATTTTGATAATATTAAACAACAAGAGAATTTTTTCCGTTAGAAATTTAAATAATAAAATCTAATCTAATAAAATTGAAAATCATTGGATGCAATTTTTTTTATAATTAAAGTAGATAATAAAATATTCTTAAAAGGTTAATTAGTTAAAGTTTATATATTGAGTTCAAAATATTTTGCCGAAATCAAATTATGTATAAATATTTTATATATCAATAAATAAAATAAAAATTTATTCACCTGGAAAAATTAACTAACTATCATATGATATGACTTTTAAAAAAGTTTCTTATTAATAAATTATTAATTGTAAAAAAAATATTCTAAATTTCATTAATTTTGATCGGGAAATATATAAAATTATTAGAAGTAAAACTAGTGTATAAAAAAAAAGTGATTCATGTATGATTATAAATAAAATAAAATATGAAGTAATGCTATTAATAATGCAAGGGTATTCATATTTGTTATTTATAATTTTTGAAGTGGAAAAGATAGAGATAAAATAAATTTTTATTTTGAATGTGGCTTATTGCTACCTTTATCCTTTATAAATTGAAGTTTATAACTTTTTTTTCATTAAGACTTTTTAGATACAAAATCCCACCACTATCAAATTATAATAAACCAAATAATTAAATGAAATTATCCAGTAAAAATCTTAAGCTTTGAGAGATAAAAAAAAAGTATGAGCTTTAAGAATTTTTTTAGCATTGATTATCATTTTTTTTGTTTTTTTATTAATGAAGATATGTATTAAATAATTCATAAATGGTGAGTATAGTGATTTTTTATATTTGATATAGAATATCTTATTTTTTTAGTTATAATTATAATATAAACCCTATAAGTCATAGCTAATAATGATAGCGGTATTTTCTTTCTTATTATAATACCCTTTTTTTATTTTAATTTTTAAATAACAAATGATCAAATACATTCAACTGAGTTTAAATATACCTAATATGTTTTCCATTCAAATTTAAATAAAAAAAATATTTATATAACTGCAAAAAAATAAAACAGTATATGTCTAAAATTTATGAAAATTTTCTATTTGTTAAAAAAATCAAAAGTTTTGAATATTTAAAGAAATCATAGTAAAAAACGGAAAAAGATATTTGAATATATCTGAATACTAAATTTTCAAGAAAAATAAAACTTTAAAGATTTAAAAACAATTAATTCAAATAGTTTCAATTTTATTTTATTTTATGAAAGCTTTTTTTTATATTATTAAGTTGTACTTATTTAATTATAGCTAAAAAGAAAAAAAAATTCGAAGTTTGATATTGGGGTTTAATAAATTTAAAAAAAATTTAATATTCAAAGCTCTCCAAAAAAAATAGCAACCAAGATGTCAATAAAACCAATAAAAATACATTTAAAAGGTTTTTTTGATAATGGGGTATCTATTATAAGTATAATTTAGAATTAATCCAAAATAATACCTAAATTGCACAGTATTTTGACTAAAAAAGTTGATTATAATACCGCTTGAAAAATATAATGAATTAAAAAATCTAAAAAAGAATCTAAAAAAGAATAATGTATATTTATCTTCAAATATCACTTTTATGATAAAGTTTATTTATTATAATTCTAAAATAAAACCCTAAAAATTGGAAAATTGTCATGTTTTAAGTCCTTAAGCAATTCTTTCGTTTGAAGTCTTTGTGGAATAACATCCACATGTGCTAATTCATTACTTTAAATCAATTATTTGATCGTTATTAAAACGAAATTCCGTTAATATTCATCAGGAATTCAGTCTAATAGCAGAAACAGCCCAAAAAAATCTATAGTATAAAACAATATTTATTTTTTTACTTTTTTCTTGCATTATTTTTTTTTTCGATAGATATACAGTACTAAAGAAATCCATCCAAGTTCCAAAATCATTTTACATTAGTTAAGAGGTATTTTATTAGACCCATAGCGATTTGGAGAACTACATAAACTGGAACAGAGAAGATTTATCTATGTATTATTAAAACGGAATTATTCATCCAAATCACCAATCTCCACCTGATTTTTCAATTCTGAAAATTGAAGAAATTTTTTGGTGTTAATTAGCTTTATTAGGGAAAAAATTTCAGACCTAGAGCCTTGTTTAGTTATGGTATTGATTATAAATCCGTAAGTAAATATTATTTAAAAAAAGCTTATCTAAGATAAATAAAATTTAGATATTGGTAGTAACATTATTCGAAGAGAATTTTCGCTCTCCGCAAATTTCAGCTATCCAGATCTGCATAAAGAGAAGTATGGTGGCTAAAATCGGAAATAAATTTTGGGACCTTCATATACCACGAAGGTGGATTAGAAGTAGGAATTTTTGTTTTTTCTGATAATAATTTTTTCTATATGATTTTTTATTATATTAATTTTTTTGTTATATTTTATTTTTTTATTATATTTTATTTTTTTATTATATTTTTTCATTTTATTATATTTTTTCATTTTATTATATTTTTAACAGGTGATATCTGAAAATATAATTACACGATAAAAAAAAACCTTAAATTAAATTAAGGTTGATTAATATTCCCCTCAAAAAAATGAAATAAAAATGAAGGTCGCAAAATTAATTAATATTTATTATTTTGGATTTCTATATTTTTTTAAATAATATTTTTTATAAAAATAATAAATAAATTCAAATCTGTTGCAATTAAATACTGACATAGTCTCATAAAATTTGCTTTTATAGCTATAATGCGGATAAGTTGCCAACTAATTCTCGTTCCAGGCCAAAATTTTGTTTAAAAAAATACATTTATTCTCCTTTTATTTTTATTTTTTTGGAAATTTAGCGAGTTATTTTATATTTCTATTTCAAAAGGAAAAAGTCTGAAAAAAAACAGGATTTTTTATTTCAAAAATGACTGATAAATTTCCACAATTTACAAAGTTTTTGGTATTTTTAGAATCGAAGCACCTTGAAATATTAAAAGTATAATATATTAACCTAAAAATTAATATTTAAAATTTGGTAAAATCGTAAAAGGCTTTATTATACATTTAATAGTAATTAAAATCCGTCAATAAAAAAAATAATTAACACCGGATATCAAACTTCAGTATTGATACTAAAAATAGTTGAAGACAAAATAAATCTCATATTTAAGTAGTTTTGGTTGTAAAAAAATCGCAAAAAATTAATTTTATATTTAGAATCGTTGTTTTTTATCAGAATATTCGGTATTATATGGTTAAAAGAGAAAATGATAATAAAATTTAATTACAGGTTCATAATTTATATTTCCTGATATTTTAAATCAATAATTAATATTAATCAAAATTTAATATGAACTTCAAAGGAATAATAATCCATGAAATTTTTGAGTTCTCAACTGAATATTTTTTTCTTTTTAATTTTTTTACTGAAAATATCTATTCGAAGTTCAATATATAATGAGTTTATTTTGTTTCCGATTTAAAGATTTTTTTTCCGAAATCCTATTTTTTGATACTAAATATTCCTATTTTTATTAAATTTTCATTAAATAAAAAAGATTCTTTTAAACAATGTAAACAACTCTATTTTGTCATTTTCTATCATTAAAAAACCCTTCATTGTGGTCAAATAATTAATAAAATAATAAAATATTCGTAAAATAAGTATTTATAATAGTATAAATTATAATAATCAGAATTTTTTTCAAATATTTTTACAATTTCTTAGATCACATTTTATCTCAAAGTTCGCTACTAGTAAAATTAAATTAAAAAAAATTTATAGAACGATTGAAATGATTTAAAAAAAATCAATAAAGAGTTTTGGGATTCATCATATTAATTTTATGTAATCCCACAATAAATTTTTTTCCAAATAGCCAATTTATATCAGAAGTATTTCAATAAGTTATATCAGACCTTTCATATCAAATTAATTAATTTTCACCAGAGTTTTTGATTAAACCTTTAAATATAAAATTTATTTTATAATAGGTTAGATTTATCATTTCTTACCACACAGCCCTACCCTCTTTATGAAGTTTTAAATTCTAGCTACATTTATTTTATATATTTTTAAATTAACTAGATACCAATAAAAATGATATTAATCTTATTAAAAAAATTTTACAGCATGATTTTTAGATAAAATTTGAATAATTGTGCACAATAACTATTGAAGGAAGTTTTTTCCTCCTTAAAATTTAATCTATTTTAAATTTAGGCCCTAAATATTTATGATTATTTCACAACCGCAAATATCAATTTTTTGTATATATTACACCATAAAAAATATTTAATATGATATTAAAAATTGAATTAAGTTTTACTAAATAATTATATTTATTTATTATTTTTTAAAAGTGATTTTGATTATCATTATTAATGAGAAAGTCTATAGCTTGAAAAAAATGGATTTGAACAATTTATTTTTTTAATAAAAATGAATGCTTTTTTAATCAAATTATTTCCAAGTATTATTTTTATTTTTTTAAAAAGGGATATATTAACTTATTTACAAAAGATTATTAATGTACGTATTGGTTATGACTTTGAAATATTTTTCTTAAGCAAAGTATCTATATGTTTCTAAGTTGGAGTCTTTTTTAAAAATAATTATTTTTAGAACCTTTATTTAGAAGTAAATTTATTTAAAACGTGCTTAAATTTATAACATTACTAGGGTTATTACGGTGTTATTTTTTTTATTATCACCATCTCAAGCTCAAATATATATTTATAACATTCTGATTATAAAAAATATCAAAAATTTAAAAAAAATAAATCAAATCGATTTCCAAAATACCTTCCAAAAATCAAAAAACATCCTTATATTAGTATAATTTTTTTTAAAATTTTTAATCAAAAATTAACATCAAATTCACTTTTATATTTACATTATAAATATGGAGGCTTTTTTTTATACTTTTTCGTAATAAATAAATAAATAAATTTCTTAAAATATCCAATATTCAATTCCTATACATATTTAAATTCCATTTAAGATGTAATATTATCTTTTTAAGACCTACAAAATATTATTTAATATGATTTTTTGAATTTTTTTATTTAATTCGGTTCTTATATAATTCAAAATAGATATAAAGTATTAACATATAAAAAACTAAAAATAATGGAATTTTTACTTCAATGTAATAATTTTTTTTTTATTTTTTTATTGGCTTTATTTATTTAATTTTTTTTCTTTAAAATATTATAAATTATCTTGTCAATAATTTCAGTGTATATTATCCGAAAATTTAGAGTTTAAACTTGGTTTTTAAATTTATTTCTTTAATATAAGATTACATATTTATTTGGATTATCTGAATTAAAAACTTTCGATCGCAAATTATTTTTATAGAAAAAAATAATCTGAATTCTATAATTATATTAA
Source organism: Smittium mucronatum (assembly GCA_001953115.1). Lineage (NCBI taxonomy): Eukaryota > Fungi > Kickxellomycota > Harpellomycetes > Harpellales > Legeriomycetaceae > Smittium > Smittium mucronatum. Next base: position 8,545 of record LSSL01005593.1, read on the forward strand.
AAAATAAAGCTATATGGTTTTAATATCCAAATAATTGCATTTAATAAGTATATTTAAAAAATATAACCGCATCTCAACATCTTTTTTCAAGAAAAATATATTGTATTTAAAATTAAAAAATAAGTTGTATAGTCATAATTTAATATTAAAATCGGTGGTTATAAAAATAAAAAAACAGTATTTTGGGGTGAAAACTAATATTACTATCAGTATAAAAAACCCAGAAAAAGTAAATAGAATCATCACCCAAAATTATGTTGTCTTATTTTTCCAAAACCGGTATTATGCATTTATAAAAAGAATTTTATTTTCCAAAAGTATTCCAACTTAAATAGAGATAGTTTTCTTTTAAATCTTTAAAGGTAAAAAAAAACCAATTATCTAAAAGTTTATTTTTTATATGGTAATATCTCACTATCAATAAAATATATAAATAAATTATTATATATTAGAAAAATACTCTTCTAGAATTTTTTAAAATAATTAAATAAAAAGGCTTGTCTTGGACTATTGTATCTTGATTTAAATTTTTAATAATTCCGGAAGAAAAAAGGAATTTAATTAAGGTAGAATAAAGTTGAAAATTTATCTTGTAAAAATATTTATAATAAATTATAATATATATGATTTTTTTAAATATATAATAGGCATCCATTAATTTTTTTTCTTTATTTTTGGTTCATTATTATTTTATTTATAAATAATTGATATCAACGTTTTTTTAAAAAAATTTAGTATAAGTATTATTAGCATTATTAAATAAATATTATTAAATAAATAAAAAAAACCTGAATAATATTATTCATTTTTGTTTTGTTTCTCATATGTATATTTTTTATCTGGACGTGGAAGTTTTGTGGGTTTAAGCATCAATAGATTATTTTGGTATCTATGCAACATTGAGAACAACCATGATTATTGGTTATTTTTTTAATTTTTATTACACAATTTTTTAATAGAAAAAAAGAAATTATAGGGATTTTTATTATTGAAAAAATTGAATGGAATATTTTCAATTAGTGTATCAATCCAATTCCGTGATACAGAAGAAGAAAAAGAGCATCAATCTATATTTTCAATAAATGAAGATTATTTAAACAAAAAAAATATTTCATAGGATTAATTACAATATTTTTTGTTTTTTTTTTGTATCACGGAATTTTATTGTAAGATAAAGTCATTAAAAACTATAATAAAAAAATATGAAAAAAAGAAAAAGTCGTATAGAAAAGACTATTACCCTAACTACAATAAGTTCCTCTGCCGGACTACCGGTTGAGTACCTACGGGAAAAGGGTTCAATCTACCAACCGAAAGACCCCCCTATCCAATATATGTTAGAAGATTTTATGTCGTTTAAAGGAAATCATATCTAAAGCTACAGGGTGATAATAATTTTCATTTAGAGATCCTAAAAAAAAATTCTTAAAATTATTTTAATTTGATCTGAGTTATAAACATTAAACATATATTTGATAGTTTATTTCAAGTTTTTTCATTTTTTGAGAAACTAAACTAAATAAAATCTTGATCACAAAAACATATATCGGTATGAGGATTTATGGATGAATTTCGAGAATTAAGTTAATATAAATAAAGCTAGTTTTAAAAAATTCCGGATAAATTATATCAAATTACACTGCATGACATTATTATTACATTTATCAACTTTAAATTTAAATTTATGGATTAAAAGCCCGGATTAATGGTAATAATTATTAGGTAAATAATTATTTATAAAGAAATAAAATTTTGGTAACATAATCAAGCATTCATTTCGCTCATAAGAATGAAGTTTTCATATAGAAAATAAGTTCTTGATCAATCGTAGAGCATTTGAAAGTATATAATTTATAAAAAAAATATGTTCACTATAAGAAAAAATTTATTAATATTGTGAAACATATTTGATATATACCAAAATTGATCAAAAAAATTAACTTTAAAGGATATTAAGTTAAGATTTTTTCAATTTTAGCCTTTTAAAATGTTATTTTGGAAAAATAGAGTGATTATGGAAATGGAAAGCTTATGTATGTATATATATATTTTTTTTAAAAAATGGCATAATTGATTTTTTTAAAAAAACATATTTACAAATAAGTTTATATAGTTTTTATTTTAGTAATTTCAGAGCTTTTGTTTGATGATAAGAAATTTGATACAGAAAATATATTACTCTAAAATTATATTTGATAATTTAACATTAAAAAAACTTATAAACCATTTTTCATAATATTGATTTCAAGATTAAGCGCTCTAAAACAACTAGCAATAAGTATCAATTTTTTCAAAAAATTAATTTTTTTTGCGACCCAGTTTTAATTAATGAACATAAATTTTCAACCTAATAAATGTGAGTTTAATTAATTTTCTATTATTAATTAGAAAATTTCACATAATATATTAAATAAAATATACCATTTTTCTTTTTAGATAAACAGGTTATTTTGTTTAAATCTTAAGAGAAAAATAGCATTAATTTTGTGAATTTATATAAATATCAAAAACTGAGAATATTATATTAAATTTTAACAACAATGAATTTTTTTGTAAATTTTTTGACCTTTATTAACAAAGCTTGTAATCAAAATTAAAAAAAATATTCAATAATAATTGTTGTACCCAATTTTACTTAGATCCAAAAATCATCTATTAATGCTCAAATTCACACGTTTTTCATATTTTCATATAATTTTTTTATGCAAAAGTGACCATTGTGTTGATGTTATCTGTTTTTGGTGGATGTGATTATTAATTTTTCCTAATATTTTTAAGGTGATTTAGATTCTGTAAGTTTTTGAACCGTATTTCAATTCTTTAAAAATTTTGATTTCTTAACTATTATCGAATAATTTTTTTTTTACTATTTTAGGAAAAGTATGGAAAAAAAGAATACTTTATCTGTTGGAATTTATAAATGAACTCATTTATAACCTAATCATTGGCTCGATTTAATAAATTATTCTTAAAAAAAAATCTATTTAGAAAATATTATGAAAAAATAAAAGTAATAATCTATAGGACCTTAAATTTTATTAACCATCAGTATGAAGGAATTGAAGTAGCTTAATTATAGATAATAATATAGGATAAAAAATTAATATTATAAATTAAATATTATCTCGATATTAGAGAGTGTATAGCACCTTAATCCAATAAATGCATTTAGTATAAAAAAAATTCGTTTTTTTGGTAGATAATTTTTTTTAATTTATTCAAGTTTGCATTATTAACGAATATTATACCTTTTTTATCTAAAATTTAATAAATATCAAATTAAGAATTTTAATTTTTTGATAATAAATTATCATGCTTTTATCTAAATATCTATTTAATGAAAATGGTGTTGGATGATTGAATGGATAAATTCAATAATGATTTTCTTTATTATACAATTATAGTATTCAAAAATTTTGATCACAATCACATAGGAGTAAAATTCACTAAAAAAAGATCACATGAAAATTAGGATCATATCCAATTAATACATATAATAAATAGCACTTCAATTTTATTAAAGGGTTTAAATTTAAGTATTAGAAGTAGAAAAAACTCCCTTTTTTAGAGAGCTTACCTGGCTCTAATCTCTTATTAAATTTAACTATCCTAATAGAGTTTATAAATGAGTTATAATTTTACTTTTTTTATCATTTTAACCACTGCTCTTGATTTGAATTATATTTCTTACAATTTTTGTAACCCATCATATTTTAATCTTCCTTTCTGTTTTCTTGATCAAATAAATAATTCTTTTTCATTATTTGAGTAGACTATTATATTATTATAACTACTATATTAATTTAAATTTTTAATTAATTTCAAAACTCTTACAAAATTAATTAAAATGAGCGTTTTTTTGTACAATCCTATTTATTTTATCTATAATAAATGCAAAAATATTTGATAATTATTTTTTTTTATATATTATATTATTTTTTAAAAATTTAAGTACATTAAAAAGAAAATCTTAGCAATTTATATTAGATCTAGGTATTTTATCTAAACTTTTTAAGTTTTTTCTGGTATCCAAACTCACTCCCCTCATTATTAAAATATAACATGATTTTTTTATTTAACCATATCCCTAAATTTAGAGTATATCTACTTATATTCTCTAAATATAAACCTGTTTTTTTATAGATAAAATTCTTATCTCATTAGACTGAGGAAATATTTTTTTTAATCTAATTTTGATTTCTATTAAACATCCAGCGAAAATCAGTTTTTTTCAGCTATTTATTTAAATTTTTAGCTTAATTTATTTTGTTTTTTATAAGTAAAGTTTTATATGATAAATGTTTCTATTAAGATAAATTAATTTCTTCGTTTTATTAATTAATTTAATATCTTTTTTTAAACTTATTATCTTAGTGAACTTTATAATTTAATTTTCGACAAAAATTTCTATATTTTAAAAAATAATTTTTTTGGAATTTGAAAATAAATTTTTTATTAAAAAATTAAGTTTAATTTTAGCTTTTATTTTTTCTGTATTTATTTTTGTTTTTTCGGAATTAATATATCACGAATAGGAGATTTAAAGTTTCAATATTACAGAGGCTATGTAAATAGTGCTTGTTTTTTCTGTAATTAATAAAATTATCTATAAATATGGATCTCATTTAAAGAATATTTTCTGATATTATATCTCTTTTTACTTTTTTTTTTATCAAATTAAAGATTTATTATTGATCCGGTTCATCATTTAACAATAAAAATTAAATTCAAACAGAGAATCAGACTAATTTTTTCTAATTCTAATTATTAGTTGATCACTTTATACGTTTGACTGTGTGCATTATGTTGAGTATTAATCGGGTTAGATAATAGATATAAAAAAAATATATATTTAAACAGATAAATATATTATATTACATTTATAATTATAGAAGATAATTTTTGCAAAAAAAAATTTTATATACTTATCAAAATATAATATTCCATCCTTTCATTAATTATATCTTTTACTAAACTGATCTATGAATCAATTCCACCCAAATATAAATTTTTTGATTGTATTTTTTAGATTATATCTTCTTTATTTTGCTAATATTCAATTTTTAGCCCACTGTAATATTTTTCCATTACACAAATATTTAAATTCTGATTTTGGATTTTTATTTTTATTATTTTTATTTTTATTTTTTTTATATTTAAAAATTAGCACAGTTTATTAAAAAAAATTAAACGTTTTTATCCTTTCGCTTCAATCAGATTTTCGGGAACAATCATTTATATTTTTTTATCAATATACTATTTATACAGATTTAATATAAGAGCCTGTTTTTTAAAATGATGTATGTAATATATCATCATAGATAAAATTATATAGATAATGTAGCATCTTTTTTGAATTCTCCATAATAAATTTTTTAAATGTACTAAAACAATAACTTTTGACTAGGATGAGAATAAGAAACTAATTTTTTAAATCATATTTATATCTTGATATTTTTAATGGGGGTTTTATTCGAATGAATAAATATTACATTTTATGGGGTTATAATCTTTTTATTAAATAGAAAAAAGTATAGATTTTTTCTTTTTCGTGCTTTTTAGTCATCATATATTCTTTTTTTAACTTATAAAAAAAATGGGTTTACACCAGTCTATAAATTTGTGATATATATATATATATATATATCATATATAAATTTGATTCCTATGCATACTAGATCCTTTTTTTTATCACTTTTGGTGTTTTCTAAAAAAATTTAATCATTACAAACATATTTACACTTATTAATTTGGCTAACATTATTTTGAAAAAAAAAAATCCTGATTAATTTTGAGATAAAAATAGTAAAAGTTAAAAAAAAGTCTGTAGGGGATGAGTATTTTTTTCTTGAAATATAATTTTTATGATTAATTTATTTATCGATTATTTTCCTTGTTTTTGAAAGTGGAGCACAAATATTGGGCTGAAAGTCTAAATAATCACTTCTAAAAATCCGATAAAAAATCTAATGTGGATCAAAACTAAGATAATGATTTAAAATATTAATATATATCATAAATAGTAAATAATTGGATTTATTTCGTGCTATCTAACTCTTCCTGCTTGTCCATGGGTGTACTTTGTCTCTTTGTCTAAACATTACAGGAATTTTTATCGTCCGTAAAGCAGTAAAAATATGTGATAAACTGACTGGGTTTTCTTATTGGGGCTTAAAGAAAATTAAATGAAAGAATATATCAAAATATTTTAAAGCTGAATCAGCTTTCTAGTTTTTCAAAGTCTACAAATCATTAAATTTAGTAATCTTTTTGATGAAAATAGATCCCTATACATCGATATCACACACCCTGTTACATTTATCCAAGTAATGGAATTGGTGGTAAATTTAAACATATAATCGCCGAATCAACCAGCTTGTTGCTTAGCATATTAATTCACATGATTTTCAAGATAATTACAAAAGGTACGAAAGAAAAAGAAAATAAATAAAAGCTTGTCAAAGAATAATTATTTAAGCCCAAGTAAAAATAAATATAACAACTAAAAAGCTTTTATCTAAAAAAACCTTCAGGCTTTTAAAATACTGAAAAGATGTATAAAATAAGATTTAAATCGAAATAAAAAAAATAACAACAAGTCTAACTAATATAAATATAAAATTAAAACGGGCATAAAAAGATCTAATAATTTTCTTGTAATCAAATTTTTGAGCTTCATTGGAAAAAAGTTCTTCATCTTACCACGCTATTATCAATTTTAGGCGTTTAAAATTAACTTTAAAATAAATATCAATATAGCCTTTTTTCAAGATGGTGAATAAGAAAAATAAAAGGTAAAAATCGTATGTATCAAAATATTTAATAATCATTATTCTATCTCTATTTATTTAAACTGTGGTTATTATATAAAAAACTAAATATATCTTATCGTTTCATAAAAAAATATACCTTTAAATATTAAAATTAATGATTTTTACATGAATAAATTCTTTTTTTATTTTTAATCCACCTCTTAATCAAAAATAATTATGATGGGCATTAATTCACACCATAAAATTTTAATTCCACTTATTAAATACTTGTGATGAAATAAATTTACTGGGTCATTTTGATCTTTCTCAGATAATTCAAACAGAGGTTTTTTGCTTATTAAATTTTGCTTATTAAATTTTGCTTTGACATATTTTTAAATTTTTACAATTTTTTTTATCTTAATAATGTTATTTTTTCAATTTTTTCAATTTTGAATTGATATTATTAACCATCTATTAAAAACTTTTGTTTATTATATTTAGATTATATAGACCAAAAAAGATCCAAATAGTATAATTTTTAAACATCAAACACTTTAATATTGACTTTATTACTCAGAATCACATTTTTTATATCAAAATATCCATTTTTAAAATTTTATTTTGTATTATTAGACGCTATTTATTTTTAAATAATTTAAGAGTTATCTATTGATATGTATATCATTAGATATATCGATTTAAAGAAAAATTAGAATTTATTTTACCAATGTAATAAATTAATTTTAATCATTAATTTTAGCACTTTTGATTTTTATAAACCTTTTGTAGATATAGAGCGCCAATTTAAACATTGTTTTTTATTAAAAAGCGTTAAAATATTTATTTTACAAAAAAAAGTCCTCCAATTTTATGCAATGATTTTATCGTTTTATCGATTTGTTTTTATACGTAATTTTTTTAATTTTTTTACATATAAAATTTTTATATCAATAAAATAAAATTATTTGGTGTTTTAAACAATAATATTTATCCTATAAAATATTTCATTAATCGTATTTTTTATTTTTGGTGAATTACCCAATGGAATATTCGGAAAATCTCATTATATAAAAATAATTTATAACAAAAACCTAAAAAACACCAAAGTTTTTATAAATCAAAGACAAGAACAGAAAAATTTGTTTAATGAAAAATTTAAATATTTTAATTCTTGTGAATTCAAATTTGGAATCTATTTTCACTTCTTTTTTTATGTAATTATAAGAATCAGTAATAACTTGCTAAAAACCACATATTTAATATTTTCTATAAGATTCTTTATTTTTTAACTTTTTAAAAATATTTTTGGAATTATACTCCAGGCTTCAATTTAGCATTAAAGGGGATAGCATAGATTTATATTAAGTAATATATTTAGTATTCTGAGAATTTGTTTTTTATTTTTTATCTAAATTTGAGGCTATATAAAAATTGCAACTATGTGGTATTTTCCAAGTTATAAAAATATATCTTTCTGAGCATAATGATCTAAATTTAGGTCTAAAAATTTCAAAAATATCGATTTATTTTTGATATTATTGTTTGATTCTATCAACTCATGAACATAATTAAATATTATTTTAGACTAAGAATGAATTTATACCCTCCCCCCCTCTTAGTTAATCAAAAAATTGTTGTAAAATATATTCTTATAGATAGTATACATCTACAAAAAAAAAAGTAATTTTTTTCATATTTAAAATTGTATCACTAAGAAAATATACATAATTTATTGGAGGCCTTAATTTTAATTGTAAAAAATATATTTCTTATTAAAAAAAATTCAGAAAATTTAATTTTAAAACCATTTTTTATAATTTCGTTCGTTTTGTGATCAAATGAATCAAAGCAAGCTATATATTAACCTATAAAAAAATATTGTCGTATTTATAATAATCTCAATATATATATATATATATTGCGTAAAAAAAATGTCTAATTTTTTTATTTTATGATTTAAAAAAATGGTTGATAGTTTATTCTTAATTTTCGCTGTTTTTTAATGATTTATATCTGGTAAATTATATTTTTTACTAAATATACCATAAAAAACATCTATATTTTATATTTTAATGCAATCAATTGTTCAATTAAACTTTTTCTTTAATCAATTTCATCACAAAAATTTAATATAAGAATTTATTTTGCTAAAAATTTATCTTTCTAGGTAATTTTTTTCTATATTATCATGTGAGGAAGCTTTAATATTTAATAATAACCTTACATCATTTTAATAATGATTTATATCAAATAATATAAAATATTTTAGACAATAATAGAAATAAATTATTAAGAAAAGCAAAATAGGTTGAAAAAAAAAGTATAAAAGAAAATATAAAAGTATTTCAAAGGATAAAATGATTGTTATTTTTTTAAAAATAGTCAAAATATATTATTTTATATATTTTTATGAGCTCAATCTTTCAGTCTCAAATAATTAAATTGATTTTTATTTTATTTTAAAATGAATTCGATAACTATAAAAATATTCATTTAACAGGTGAAATGTTTGTTTTCGCCACCAAAATAAATAAAATCAAAATCTGCGCTAACATTATTTTGTAAAATTAATTATATATGCAAATTTTTACAGGTATCATATATAATTTTCTCTTAAATAACTAATATTTTAAAGTATTATTTATTATAAAAAATACTTAAATTTGAAAAAAATATTAATAAACATTAACAGGACTTAATTTTCTCCTCTACAAATATTTCTCAAGATATAATTATTAAGGGCTTATTTTAAAAAGAAAATAAAAAAACTTTGAAGACTTAAGGATTTGAAAATAAGAAACAGCTTCGTGGATAAGAATTTTTACACTTTATGGGATATATAAAGCAAAAATTGCATTGAAAAATTTTCAATTTATTAAAATCTGGTCGATAACCGGAAATTAACTATCAGAAATATTAATTAATGATATAAATCTTTTATTATTTTATAAATTATTTGACAAGAGATTAAAACTTATGGGAACCTTAAAATTATTATCTATTTATTTATTAATATAATTAAAATACCAATTATTGAGTTAAATCTTATATTAATTTAGGAAATAATTCAAAGCTTAAAAAATTGTGAAATAAACACTAAATACATGTATTATAAACCTTTGCAGATTACCTTTGATCTATTAATTTTGAAAAAATGATAAACCAAACTCAAGGTAAAAACAAACATCACCTATTAATACCATTAATTTTGACTTGACTATTAATCCCTTAATTTATAAAAAAAAATTATAGTTTGTTTTATAGAAAAAGTTTTTATTCGGATTTTTAATATTTATATCATAACTTTCTCGTTACGAAAAAAAATTCTTAGATTTTTTTTAGGAACTATGTAATGTCATATTAAAGTTTTAAAAAATGCTAAAAGATTTTTTATTTGAGGATATCTACGACTTTACTGGAATTAACAAATTGGAATAGTTGCATAAAGTTTATATTGGGATTTACCATTTTTAAAAATAAACTTAATGAATAAATCTATTATAGCCAAACACAGGAAAATTTTTTTTTACAATATAATTTTAACCGATTCCACTGATAATAGATTTTTTTTATAATTCTAATTGAATAAAAAAACAGCTCAATACGCTAACACTTTTTTAAAAAATGGATTTTTGAAATTTAGAAAAGACTTATTCAAAAAAACCCGATTATCAAACATTAATTATACTTAAATATAGTGTATTTTACATAATAATATTTTATCCGTGTTCCAAATATTCAGGTTTATTTTTCGGCAAATTTAAATACAATTTTTTTAAAAAAATATTTTCAAAAAATATTTTAACTTATATAAACTGAAACTTATCAAAATATGGCGATTTTTTTT
>LSSL01005598.1:0-11803 GCA_001953115.1 Smittium mucronatum
ATTTTCATAAACTGAGCTAAATTTTAATTAAAATTTTTGTCATTATGATTTTATCTAATTTCGATAGAAATAGCCAGTTAAATGCATTTTAAGCAGATTAAATCCATTTATTTACTGGTAATATTTATAAATCAACGATAAATTCAATCAGCGAACCCATTCGCTAAAAATGAAAATTAAATTAAAACCCCTTATTGTTTTGTAATTATATTAAAATCTGTCAATTTTTGCTTTTATTTTCAAAAACCAGACTATTTTTGCTAAAAAACCCTAATAGAATTACACAAAAAAAGAAAATTTTGATAAAATTTTATGAATTACAAAAGCTATTTTCAACAAAATTAGGGGAAAAAAAAAGGAAAATTTATAGTAAATTAATAATAATATTGATATCAATTTAATGTTGTTCTTTTGATAAAAGCTGTCGGTTTTTTACTTGATTGTATGGGGATAAAATAAATTTTTCATCATATATATAGAATTTATGATCCTTTTTTTGACATATAATTATCTCGTATGTTTTAAGATCTGATTTTGCATCATTCTGAAAAAAATCACCCAATTGAATCATTTTTAAATATATCAATTATACAGGGAACAAAATAGTATTGTACTTTAAATATTTATAAACTTATTTTTCGATGTCATTAATATATTTATTTTTGAATTTTCTTTCTTGGAAAATAATTTTACCTAAAATTTAATAATCTAAGTGATTTAATCAACAAATTAAATTTTTTAAAATATTTGTGAAGTTTGGAAAATGTATATATATTTGAAAAAAATAGTGTTTTATTACTTTACTAAACAAAAGAATTTATATCTACGAGCAAATATAAAAATTTTTTAAAGGATTTTAATAAGAATTTTCCTGTACTTACTTTTTTTTTTAGTTGGCAAACATAATATATTAATATTAATGAGATTAAAAAGAGTATAGAGGCTCAAAATGAAGAATTCATACCAGAACTGAGATGATAAATATACATATCTTTTTTTAAACTAATTTTAATATTAATTTCACCTGATATATTTTTTAATTAAAGTAATCTGTAGATATTTGTGAATGTTTTTTATAACTATTAGAAGAAATGGCTGTTGTTTATTTAAAAAACTATTGAAGAAAATTAATATATATTGTATTTATTTATTAAAAATGTTATAAAATATTTTTAATTGGTTATATATTAGGGTAAAAAATAACTAAAGTTAGTGGTTTTGAATCACCATATGACTTTTATTACATATTTCTTAATTCAAATTTTATAAAATATTAAAAAATACTAGATAAAGATTTCAGATGTTTAGAATTATGCACATAAATAAATAAGAAGAGTTATCCTAATTTTATTTAATTTTTTATATTTTTTTTGGCTGTATGAACTAAAAGAAGTATGATTTATTAAATTAGCTTCTTTAGATATATAAAAAAATGTGTATATTTAATGTAAGCTGCGGGTTAAATTCTTATTTGCTATTGTTTATTTTCATAACTGATACAAATTTATAGGTAATAAGGAAATTTTAAAGTTGGAAATTATCTATCGTTATAAATTTTAAATCTAAAAATCATAGCATTTTATAATCAATTTAAACTTTCCGTTTTTCTAAAAAAAGGGGGAAATGTGGTCACAATCTCAATTATATGTATAATTTTTTTTGATCATCCTAAATTATTTAACTTTCTTAATCATTATTTGTGGAATATTTTATTTATTCATTTTGAATTATATAACGGTTGTATGGGTATAAACAGTTTTTTTTTAAAATCTAAAATTGTATGAAAAGTAATATATAATAATTTCAAATTTTTAATTTTTAACTAAAAAAATTTACATATTTTTATCAACTCAGTTTAAACTTTTTATTTAAATTAAATTTTCCAAATTTTATCATTTGCTTTTATATTCATTTACAATAAATTTACCTTTGTATAAATACTTTATATTAATACAAGTGTGACATTACGAAATATTAAAAAATAAATAACTAAATTAATTTAAAAAACTATAATAGTGTATTTTTATAGATTATTATTATCGATTATCAATTTTTAAATATGGATATATATGTTTAAATTTTAACTAATTATAATTTAGTGATTATCTTATCAGTAATTTATTAGAATATATAAATATTTGAAATTTAAATATGTAAATTTTTTCATTATGACAAAATTAATAAAAGAAGGATGGTTTAATTTGATTGGCTTAAAAATATCGCAGAATAAAGATGTATATATATTTAGGCAATACAAGAGTTTGACTTTTCAAAATATTTTTTTTAATGCAAAAAATATATAGAATATTCAATTTTTAAGAGTTTGGAGAGTATTTTGCAAAGAAATTAATTTATTGATAATATTGAGATAAATGAGACTCCAAAATATTTTAATTGAAAAAATTCCACCGGGCATTAAATACTCATGCAGTTTTTAAACAAAAAATCCCTACTATTTCTTATTAAAAACATTCTTCTTTTGTTTAAATTGGAAAAAATTTTATCTCAATATATTATCTATGCAAAATGAATTTTTTTTTTAAATATTATTTACGGCTTTTTTGAAAGTTGAATTTTCTTTTTGATTGATATTACTTATCAGATAAATTAAATTTAAACCTATTTTAACCTTAATTTTCTATTATAATTCATTAAAATTATTTGATAAAAACTTAAAAAATGTAAAAAAATCTATAAATTTGTAATAACCCCCACCATTAGAAAAAATTCAGTTCTAAATTTTTGCAGAGTTTACAATTTTTAATATAAAATAGAAATAATATAATACAAATTTTTTGAAAAAGGACTCAAAAAAAAATTACCTCAGTAGTTCTAACTACCTATAAAAAAATTAATATATCTATTTTTCTAAATAGTTTTACCAGTTTTTTTGTTAATAAATACTTTATTTTTTATTGCTTAACTTGAAAATAGAAACCAAAATTGTATTTAGAAATTTAAAACTAGGCTCATACTTTTTAACCAAATATCCTCTGATTTTTTGGTAATCCAGTAAAAATTTTTAACCAAATATATCATAAAGGATTAAAACAAAAAACTCATATAACATGCAGATTTTGTGCCATGTAAAATAATTTTATTCAGAATTTGAAAAAAAAAAATTTTTTTAATAAACGTCATAATTTTTAAATAAAATCTTTACAAACAATCTATATGAATCGAAAAAAAATTCAAAAAAATATTTATCCTATAAATTATGATATTTAATCTTTTATTATATAATTTTTTAATTTTTGTGAAAATATCAATTAAAATTTAAAATTTTACGCAATATAATCAGCAATTTAAACTCTTTTTATAAAAAATGTTATTAATAAATTAATAATTCTAGAAAAGACAATAATATTCATTTAAATTAAAAATCAATATATATTATGTTTTTTTGAGTTTTTATAAAGGACTTTATCTACTATGTATTTATGAAATCCAGTCATTTTCATCAGATATTAATATCCCAGTGAACTATTTTTACTTGTATTTTTACAAGTAAAATTATATAATAGCAATTTGATGAATTTTAATATATATAGTGGAAAATTGAGATAATCTTTATCAAATTCCGGATGAATTTTTTTGGATAAATAATAAACCCCTAATTAAGTAATTAACCAATAGTAGTAACTTGTTATCATTAAATATTCACTATATGGAAGATTATTTATCCTACCGTTCACTTTTTCCCGTAAAGTCTTATAAGATAGATTAAAATATAAATTTATCATCATATCGAAGTTTGTTAAAACATAAAAAGGAATATATATACCAAAAATTAAAACAATATCATAATATACAATATTTCTTGAGTTTTTTGAGCAAAATTTTTTTTAAACTAAGACATGCAATATCAGTCAAAAATAAGCCTCTTTAGCGAATCAAAAAAATAAAGTAGAGTCGTTCAACAAAATTTTAATTTTTCAAATTTTAACTAACACAGATTGATTTTTTTTTAAAGCAGAATTAATTGACTGAATATTCGCCAATAAATAATGGGGAATTCCATACTATTCCAATCCGAATCATTACATTATTATTTTCACTAATATTTGGATTTCTTTGCTAATCTTTATCAATTAAAGAAAAAAAAAAATTTATTATCTAAATGAAGGAATAATGCATTATTGAAAAAACACTTTTTCAAAATAAATTATTAAACCTTTTAACTTATTTTTTTACTTTTATTTTCAGCATAATTTATATTTACCTTATTCATCCTCATAATACAAAGATTTCGATTCTTATTTCAATCGATAAGAAGTTTATTCCTACTTTCATTGAGCTTTTCTTTTTTCTGCCGAAACATCTATCCTCACCAACATTAACGGTTTATAGGTCCCACTATAATACAATTTTTGCACCTCTTCTACATTTATACAAACGATTTATATTTCAAACACTTTTGCGATTCCTTAAAAGATAAACCCACAGCTCTCACTGTAAGTAACCATTCCTCGCAGAAAATGATATATTTTTCACACATCTCAACTCAGATATCTCAAAATTCAATATAATCATTTTCTTAATTTGTACATTCTCATAGGCACTGACACTATTTGCTTGGTATCTGCAAAGTATACACCCTTTTCTGATCCCTCCACCCCCGATTCTGTGATTCCCACTATCATTCTCTCCTAAATTGGTACCAAACTGTGCAAATACGGCCTCCAAAATAAAAAAGCACCGATACTTAAGAAAAAGATACCTGGAATAAACAGATTCAAAATTACGTTTGATTCATTTTCAACCTTGAGTATAAACAGCACCTGTACGTTTTTGATGACTTTGGTCACGGTTTTTTTTAAATTAAACTTTCTCCAACTTTTTTTAAATCTATTTAGTTTATCTTCATATATATTGGTCTTTGTATTGTAAAAAAAATACATATTAAAAATTAATAAATCTTTGAGTAGTCATTATGAATAAACAAAAATTTATTTAATGACTAGATTTTAAATATGTATTTTTAGAAAAAATGAGAATGGAATGGTTACTCCTTTCAGTTGCGTTATTTATGGCAAATATTTTTGCATTTAAAAATTTTCAATATCTTTCTGTGGAATATTTTTTCCTGTGCTGGCTTCAGGTCCATAACCGAGGAGCTCATGATGGTTTTTATTCAATTTATTTATTACTTTCTGTGATTCGATCATCTTTTTCTTACTCTTTCCTTTTAGTCTAGCCATTATTATTAGTTCAAAAATAGCTTTATCTGAAGAAATCAGGTCACTTAAAATTTTAACTTTAACTCCTATATCATCTTGGTACATTAGTCTGTAATTTTCTAAATAATAGACTTTTTTAAAAAGGGATATTATCAAATTTTCAAAATATGTTCTACTGTAAAAGAACAAACACAAGGGAATTCATGTTCTTAAACATAGCAGGTACAAGACATGTTTTCGAGATCAACTAATTCTTCATTATTGTGTCGATTATCGGATAAAACTAAACTTTTTTTGATATTTTACCTGTATGTATAATAACTATACACATTTTCTCTTATCGAGTCGATAAGATCTATCGTATTCGTTAGCAACAAATCTTCTTTTTCAAACTGTGGTGTTTTTCTAGAGATTCATTTCTGATCATAAATTTAAATGTGTTAAAGCAATATCTAAAAAGCTATATAGTTTATTTTAAAAAATATTTTTCATGTAGAGTGTAGTTTTCGATTTTTACTAGAATATCTAATGGAGTTAGGCTTCTTAAATTTTTCAATGCTGAAAAAATTATTTCAACTGAATTTGATGTTATAGGTCCATATCTCGGGCTTTTAGTTTAACACCTTTCCCAGAGCCCGTATAAGAATTTTATATCCAGTTTATCAGTTTTGTTTAATTCTTTTTTTATAATAGCTTAACTGTCCTTCAAATTCATTTGTTTTATAACTGTAAGCGAGTGGTGATAGTACCCAATAACCATTTTTTCCAAATTTGGATGCAAAGTTCACTTGAATATGACGAAAAAATGAAGAACTTAGTATCCATCACCAAAAAAAGAATCGATAGATGAGAGAAACCATTTATCTCTGCCAGAAATTATAGATCTTGTAATCCCTAATGAGTACTCTTTTTCAATCTTTTTAAAAACCAATACCGATTATTCTTTCCTCACCAGCGGTTATCCCCTGAGCAATGATAGATAATTTCCCAATTAGCTTTAAGATTACAGAAGTCATTAAAACAAATTTGAACGAAAATAATGATGAGATGTGAGTAGAATCCAAAAAAATAAAACCTAATTTAAGTATAATGTACAGATTTCTGTACCATTGACATTTTAAAAGCCCTCAAAAATATCTTTTACTCAATTTATTTTTATTTAACTTTTTTGCTTTCCATCAGAAATTAATACATCGTAGTTTTCTATTACGCCCTATTTTTCCACTTCCTTGATATATTCCCAGATATA
Organism: Smittium mucronatum; assembly: GCA_001953115.1. Lineage (NCBI taxonomy): Eukaryota > Fungi > Kickxellomycota > Harpellomycetes > Harpellales > Legeriomycetaceae > Smittium > Smittium mucronatum. The sequence continues at coordinate 6,430 of LSSL01005598.1, forward strand.
TGAAAAACATACATTTATATCCAAAAGTAGAGAATTTTTAGCTATTTTAAGAGCTTTATGCACGATGCTAGATCCAAATGAAGTCCCTAAAATCATTATTAATACCGCAGTCATATTACTATGTATATGGTATAAATTAAAGGCTAAAAAGATAGAAAATATGATATAGTTCTAATATTTAAACCTGTGCTAATATCTTTTAAAAGGTAATTATTCGTTATTTCACGTGTGTATATCATTTGTTTTGTTTTGTTTTGTTTTAAAAATCCTATTTGCAGCTTATTGTTGATAGATATTAATTCAATCTAAATTTACAGAAAGTTTTGGCACAAATAATTTCATCTCTTTTAAATTAAACTTGCTAACTACAAAACTTCGACCAAATTTAGTATGATTTTCCCTAAGTCAAACAAATAATTATATTTTTTCATAAAATGTTGGAAATAGGTGTATGTAAATATCTGAGTATGAGTTGAATACAGCTTCGTAAGATTTTTCTAGATCCTCAGTTATATTAAATCGTCGATTTATTTCAATTTTTAAAAAGGGAATGATTATTTCTGTACATAATATCACTGATTTTTCCATAAGTGAATTTATTTTTCATTTTGATAGCATATACATGAAAATATCAATACAATATAGAGAAAATTTAAAGAAAGACATCAGAAGACCGAAAAGAATAAAAAAAAATGTATATTTGTTTTATAACGATATTTGCACCACAATTTACATCTAAAAATTTTCAATAAATTGCAAGTGTTATAATTAGAGAATTAATTTTATTATTATTTATATTAGTTCAAAGATGGTCGTAATTGGAATAATATATATTATAGGATAATTTGCTGTTATATAGGAATCAGAAATTTCCACTTTTGGAAAAAGTCAATATAGTGTGAATAAAAATTTTAGGATTCGAAATTATATTAAAAAGCTCAAAAAATATAGGAAAGAAATAATATTATACTGAGTTATGAATAATATTGTTAAAATTCAGTAAAATTAACACTAATGAATCTACGAAAGAAACAATGAATTGTTAAATTTTATCTAATTATGCAATAATAAATATAATCTTTGAAAAATACAGCTTTTATTGCATTAATAGATTTTATACTTCTCCCTATATTACTAGGCATACCAATAACTTTATTTTACAATAAAGTTGTAATAAATCTTTTTTAAATAAAAACTGGTTATTATATTGTAAATAAAGGAAGGATTTCTAGTATTTTCTAAATTAACATCAATTATCAAAACAAAGTTCATCAAAAAAATCGAAAATATCTAGTATGGATGCGATTTCATTTTAAGCGTTCTATATTTTATAAATAAAATTGATTTTTTTTTATATTTTATTTACTGTAAAGGTCTTATTATAAAAATTATTTCAATTTATATATAATAAAAAAAGAATTATTTTTTCTAAATTTATCATTAATAATCCAGAATCCTACTCTGAGTTTTATGTGAGACAAAAATATATATTATTTTTTACCTCTAATATTGTATTATTGACATCCAGTAATTGTGTTCCTGAAAACTGTGTAAATTATTATTATTTAAATATGAGACAATATATGGATAAAATTACCGAATATAAGTTTATAAAACGATAAATATTTGGTTGAGCAAAAGATATGCCAACTTTACCAACTTCATGTCATTAAATATAAACTATTCAAAAATTGATTTTCTTAAATTTTATTAATCATGGTTCTTAAATCGACACAAAAAAATTCATATACATTTCAGTGAAGTTAAACCAAAAAAACCATCGTATTAAATGAGTATTCAAAAAAAAATATAGACTTATAATCATAGCGTTGTTGTGTGTGGGAGGTAGATTGGTCCTAAAGCCATTTTAAATATACACCAGCATCTTAACCATTACTAAAAGTTCTAAGTAAATTGTGTTTAAATCTACTTTCAAAATCATTAAAATGAAATTTATTATGGTAATAGCTCTATAATTTTTTATTATCGAAAATTGAAACTACATTATACTGAGAAAAGATATCCCAAAAGATTTAAATCCTCTTCACACTTGAAATTATTTTTTTTAAATCTCAACAATACACACATCTAAAAAAATATATTTCTCATAACTAATCTAAAGTTTATAAATTCTCTAAATTTTAATTAATTTATAATATAATATTTAAATTTTACCTTATGTGTAATGTACCAATAAATTCATTACACGCATTGAATGTTTATCCAATGAAGAAATCTTCACATAAGCATAATTTACTTTTAGAAAATTGAAAATGGTATAAACAAGGAAGCTTACATTTTGGAATGGCTAAGATTTTTGACTTGTATCTTTCCCTATCTTTTATATTTTTAACTACTATATACTTTTACCTTTTCTTATTAAAATTAACCTATTAAACCTGATCCTTACATTATGAAGATATTAGATTAATTTCTAGAAATCTCATTCTAAAAGTAAATTTCTTAGGATCGCTATTTATTTATTTTTGATATCCAATCTCAATTTTTGGAGCTATTCCATATATCCAAGTAAAAAATTATTTTCTATTATATTCCTTTTCTTTAAGATACTCGAGATTTGTTTTCATGGCATAAAGTAAATAAAAAAGAATCTTTTTCTTGTAAATTATCGAAAAATATTTAGGATCCTTTCTATAGACTTTATTGAGATTTTAATTTTTTTTCTGTAATTTTTTCTGTAAAATCAAACCAATTAGCCTCTTAATTAATTTTTTTTTTAATATAAATCCTAATGATTTATTTATATTATATATAAAATAATTTTCGCGAAAAATGGCAATAATTTAATTAATTATCCAACTTTTTCCATAGGCTGAAATTTTCAAAACCTGCTAGAAAAACCTCTGGTAAGTCAAAAAATCTAGCATATTTCGTACTTACTTAATGTTAAAATATTATTATCACAAAAATTTTACTCAAAAAATTCGAAATTGAATTCAAACCACTATAATTTAACACCCTTCACTAAAAAAAGTCATTAGCTGTATTTATCATCACTAAAGTTCTACTTCAGTCATTAAAAATATAATATAAAATTATTGGCCTGAATTGTTTTGTTTATAATTTAACATTTTCCCGACAAATTTATTCAATTTGAATTATTGATAATAATTTAATGGAAATTTAATTTACTTTTTAAATTTTCTCTGAAATTTATATCCATAAAATTAACACCGATAAAATTTACTCTTGAATATAAATTCATTAAATCGGATATTGTTATAATTTTTTATACTATTTAATTAACTAAAATCAATAATATATAAATTAAATTAGTAGTTCCATAAAAATATTTGCTCTTATTGTTTTATAAGTATAATTTTATACTTCAGTGCTCCAAAAATTGCTTTTATATTGATAGATAAATGAAAAAATAAATTAAGAATTTACAGGAAAAATTTTTTTGAAAGAATATTTAGCTGTTACTACTATTTCCACAATAAAAAAAAGAATGGTTGTAATACTTAAATGAAAATAGAAAATAGTATGCTATGTGTTTGCGGGTAAGAGGAAATTTTTTTTCTTGAGGTGCAGTTTCATTTATATTGTTCATTTATTAAGTATAACCTGGCCTTGAATTTGTAAATTTTTCTTATTTTTATCTATGGTTTTCTTTATTTCCTTCAAAGATGTTTTCTTACGTACGGAACAGAATTTGGGATTAACTCAGTTAAGCGTGAAATAATAATAATAGCTTTTTTTTTATGTGGTTTTTGATATTTATATTTTTTTTAGAGTTTTAGAATGTAATAAAATATATTTATTAGAAAATGATAAATAAAATGAAGAGATGTTATTTTCGAAATTTAAAGTTCAGTTTATATAAGGAATTTTTCGGATTTATTATGAATCTTCTTAAAAAAGGGTTTTATTTAGTTTTGATTTTTTTTTCTACTCCCCGTTTCAATTACTGTCAACCTTTTTGGATTTTACTATGAGTTTTTTTTTTTTGTTTTTTTTTTCTTATTTTTTTCTAATTTCCTACCATACTTTAAACTTCTTACTCTAAGTCAAGGATTTACTTTTTTTTTATTCAAAATATTTACGAATCTTTGCTTGTGGAATTACAAGCTTCAAAAAACTTGCTTTTGTTTTATGATTTTCACCAGATTATTTATTTATTGCAACTCTTTTGGGTAGTGCGTTAAAATATGTAAAACAAGAGCTCTAGCGAAATAACTGGTAATATGTTTCAATTTCAGAAAAATACAAAGAATTTATGATAAAATATCCAAAAAGCTATATATATTCATGAATATTTTAAGAGCATATAGATTCGATGCTACCAACAATATATATACTCATGCATAAGCAGAATTAATAATAATAAAAAATCAAAGCACTTAGCTTTCAAAGAGTTACTATAATACTTCTAAGAAAACTCTCGCGATAAGAATAATGATAATACATATATTTTTCACTTTGATTTAGATCCTAAACCAATCAAAATATTTTTTATATCGAAATTACTGTTTAATAATTTTCAATGTTATAATAGTGTTCATTTTTATATGGTTTAAAAAATATTATACCTGGCATGTATTCTTTTGCTAGTTGGAGTATCTGATAACTTGAAAAAAATTTTACCATTAGTATTTGGCATAATGCAAGATGAAAAAGAACAAAGTATTTTAAGGGTTTTGGAAAAAATAAAAAATGGGTTATCTCATTACCAATAAAACTTCAACATACTAAATCTTATATCCGGCTCCGCTCTACAAATATCATCAGTTATAAAAATACTCTATTTGAAAATAAAAATAACAAATTTCTGGGCACACACACGGAAAAACATCCAATCAGATGTCCAAAATTCCCCAAGGTTGCTTCAATATAAAACAAAAAAGGAAATAAATCATTTACGATTTTCTTATAGCAAAAGAATTTTTGATTTATCTTGGAAGTTATTCTTGAAAAAATGGAGGGAGTTTCCAGAACTTTAAGATATTATGGTACAATTAAATTAAATTTTTTTTGAGAATAATTATCATTGACACGAGAGGTATTAAATATTTTCTCCGAGAAAAAATAATTGATTTGAAAATTTTAATTTAACAATTATTAATATGTATCTCGCTTGGAAAAAAAATGATCTTTTACAAATATTTCAGTGTTTTAATGGATATAAGTGAAAATATCTCTAAAACTAAAAATCCAAACTCATCCATGTCAAAATATACAAATGAAATATCATTTGGAAAGAGTTTTTATTATTTATCCTTATTGTTAATTCTACTGAAGAGAAAACTTTTAATATTACAGAAAAGGACTTAAGTTATCGAAAAAAGTCATATAAATTAAGGAATTTCGTTTATGAAAACATTAATGAAATTAAATCCATATTTGGGAACAT
>LSSL01005606.1:0-15260 GCA_001953115.1 Smittium mucronatum
CTATCTTGTATTCTTATCTGATAATGTTGGTGGTAGAAAAAATAAAAAAACGAGCATTATTTTGAGATTATTGTCCAAAATTGAACGTTTTTGTTTGGACCCAAATATATGAGATTTCCGGAATTCGACCTTGACTTTTTGGATTCTTTTTTACTAGTGAAAAGAAAGAAAGAGGAATGAAACTATTGCATTCGTTCCAGGATACAAGTTGGGGATAGAGTGGTCATCAAAGCTAAAAATGATTGATTTTGACCTGCATTTATTTCCATAAATATTTTTTTTTTAAATATGCTTTTATCCTTGACGCTAGAAACAAGTATCTGAATTAAAAGTCATTCATAAAAAATGTTTTTTTTTTTCCAATTTACCGCAAATTTGCATATAATGGATAGAAAAGCATAAATTTTCATATTTTTCTTCACCAAAATGGGCTAATTCATTTCTAAAAAGCAACAAAATATATAAACTTTTTGGGTTAGATGGATCAAATGAATAGGTGTTGACTTGCCTATGTCCTTATGAGTAAGTGTATTCTCATGTATACGATGCTCAAAATACTCTACATAGCCTTGAAGTTTACCTCATAGATTCATTGAACAAATCAGTCATAATTATACTTTTATTAAAGCATATATTCTAAATAATAGATATTCATACTTTTATTAATATCTAAAAATATCCAATTAAATATATCAAACAGTCGATTTCTATTTGGAAAAAAAAAATACATACATCTATTTTTCAAATATGTAATGTTATTTATTAAAAGCTAGCTTTGATAAACGTAATGCATACGACGATCTTTTGTATGACTTTCATATTTATATAGTTGAAAATCTCGAGAAGTTCGAAACTGGAGTATCCAATGCACACCAATACCACTAAAAGTTCAAAATGCATAAATAACGGGGAAAAGATCATATATTTTTTCTTTAAATTCGTCAAAACAAAAAAGCTTAAAATCTCTTAAATCGTCCAAGTCTATTTTAAAATATAAAAAGATAAAAACTTTTAGTCTTCAGTACCAGATCGCAAAAAACATGCTCTTCATGAATATTTATCAAAGTGTTTGTCTATTGACATTTTCCTTTGTTTTCTCTCATCCCTCTGATATTGATCATAACGACTCACCCACATCTGCAACGGGAGCAATCCAGAGAATTCAGATGAGAAGATATCCAAATTATGTGGTGAAAATCAAGGAAAAAATTGGAAAGGATGAAAAATACGTTTGTGATGGAGTACTAGTTTCTAATTCCCGTATTGTTACAGCTGCTACCTGCATACAAAAACCTGAAACCACTTATAAGGTCTATTTATTCGACCGATCACTGGGCAGATATAGTGAACCCCTTCCTGTTGTATTTTCTGCAATTCACAAAAATTTCGATGATGATAATATTACTGGCAGAAAAGACAATAATGTCGCCATATTTGTTCTTGAAAATCCTGTCAATATTAACAATTTTATTGATATATCAAATGATTCCAACAGCGAAAACTACTATTTGGCTTCAAATGATAACATGCCCGTGAAATACGAACGTAGAGTAAGCCTTGATGGATATAATGCTAAATTCACCGATTGCTATGAGTGTTTAGTTTTAGTATCTCTTAAAACTAAAAACTCTCGTTTTACTCCTGGATCTCCAGTATTTTCATATGATGGCGAAACTTTGAATCTCTTGGGAATCATAAATTACTTTGAGGATTTCGGAAAGTCCAAAAATAACGAACTTCAGCGCATCGTAGTCACTCGTTTGGACAGTTTCAGATATTTTGCTTTAACATACAATTCTAATGGTAAATCTTTAAACAAAGATATGTATTTAAAAAGCGTCAATGAAAAAAAAGCAACTGACATAATAGGCGTGAAAAAAAGTTCTGTAGAAAATAACAAAGAGGGTCTAAAGTTTTTAATTGCTGCTATTAACGATAAGAATTAAGCGAAATGATCCTATAGTTTTTTTTTTTTTCTTTTTAAAAAAAAAATATTACAGCTTTAATTAAATAAATTGGATCCAACTTATTTAATTTGATTTTTTGTATTAGTTTCTTTGATTCTATAAAGTATCATTATTGCTTCAAATTTCATAATTATGTTTTAATTATCTTGGTAAAGCTAAATTTTTAATAAAACTGAAATTCAATAGAACTTTATAAAGTCTTGTTTTTTTTTCAATAATAATTCGACTTTTAAATTCAAAATTCAATGTTCTAGGTTAGAATGTATCTCAAACTTGTCCTGTATCGAAAAATTCTGCGAAAAAAAAAAACAAAAAAAAAAAAACCTGTATCGTTACCGGCCGAATTGTATCAACTCGAGTCTATTGGATCTAAAACCAGTGATTTTTTTTTTCTTCCAAAGTGTTTATTTTAACAATATAAAAATAATACAAAACATGATTTAAAAATATGATAAATTTTCGGAAAATATCTCATCCTACATCCTTTAGCATCGATGGACTGTGGGTCGGAAAATTGGCGATAAAGGGGACTGGATCAATCTCAAATTCTGTATCGGAACTTGAAGCTTAGCCTCCAAGACATTAGCCAAATGCGAAAGGCGACCTTCCGGACTGTCATGCGACTATCAAATATGAAACTTTATATGAACTTTTTTTTTTTAAAAAAAATGTCCCTTCTGCAAAATCGATGTGCCTGAGACAATTGACAACATTTTATTAAATAGCCCTCGATAGGATAGACAGTGAGATGAGGCGATTGGACGGTATATACCCTCACCGATCTCAGAAATACAAAGCCAACTTTCAAATTTTATATGAATTATAGTCGGTGATGGCTGGAAAACTTCTTTTTGGGTGAGTCTAACAAAAAACTTTAAGCTAGATTCGTGCTGGTGCAGCTGTTGCAGCTGGACAAAATATCGAGTTGAGAAAACGCTAAATACTTGGACGGGAAGTGTGTTTCTAGATTGACTATACTCGAAGGCATAATTAAATCGCCTGTTCCCTTGAATCAATGCCCATCGAGTACTGAGCCACAGACGGAATCATGATTTTAATTATTCACATTATTATTCCATTTTACTTTATTTTTCTAATATTTGAATAGTCTAAATAAATTCCATTTAAAAAAAAGGCTTACAATTCAAATGTATAAATTAAATAATAAATGAATATTCATAGGCATGAGTTCATGAGATCCCATCTATATAAAGGATAATAACCTTATTTTTATAACCATTTAAGGAATATTTTATTTTTTAATTAACAAAACCTTTTTAATATCCCATTTATTAAAAAAATCAATTTTATTAAAATAAAAAGTTTCTATTTTTAAGAAATTATAAAAATTTTATAATATAAAAAAATAATAATAATAATAGTCCATCTTTACTTTTATTGTCTAATGATTTAAAACGTGATACTATCCAAATCAGAAAATAGGCTTTATTTGGTAAACGATAGATAACTTAGGTTAATGTGACTGTTTATTATAATAAATATGGTCTGTTTAATTTTTTTTCTGGAATTCTTTGTTTAATCGCTTACTTTTTTGTAAAAATCCTAAACGTATTTAAAAAAAGACTATGTTTTTAAATCCAATCTAATGTCTCTCTCTCTCTTATTTAAATTTTTTTAATTTAAACTAGCCAATAAAAGTGCAGAATTTCATTATCAAATTAATGTTTATTTCTATTCTCATTTTTTATATTATCGACACTAAACCAGCTGTAAAGCTGCCCATATAACACCAGAAAGCTGTATATTGTATACAAGCTATCTTTAAATAATTTTTATCGTTCAATAAACGCTCCATCAATAAAAAAGAGCAAAATGCAAAAATAAAAAAACAAAAGAATTCTCAATTCTGGTTCTCAATTCCGATTCTCAATCCTAAAACCAAAAAAAAATAAAGCAAGAAAATACAGAAAGCCCTTTTGATTGATTGTTTTAAGCTTACTAACCATGGAGAAGTTAGGAACCTCTAAACGCACCAGATCATTATGCTCAAACATTGGTAAAGGGAAGGCTGCAAAAAATTCCACCACGGGTCTTCAAAACCAAGTGGTGGTAAAATTACCTGGGCATCAAGACAGATATTCGGCTGACTCCAAAATGAATCAAAGAATAACTATACCGAAAAAACTATAAAATACGAAACCTCCCAAAAAAAAAAACAACAACGATGTTAAGCGAAAGCTTAATAGATATGAGCTTCTATTCAGAGGTCTTAGTCAACTACATGCTCCATGATGGAGACCAAAGCTGCTGGAATTTTTTTTTGCATTGGAAGCTTAGATAGAAAAGTGGGGTGTTCATGGAGCCAATTTCGTGGCAACATTATAGATGGAATCGAATATGTCCCCAGGTTTATCTCAGATATTGAACGCATGAGAAAGGACGGTTATTTAGCAAAATTCAATTACTTTATTTTTAATTTTGACTCGGATGCCAATATATTGATGTCAAAAAAACTGGTCTTCGCGGATAGAAAAATCGATCTATATCAAACTGTTCAGTTGGAACAGGATATATTTATTATCAAGATCCCCAACTTTAGGGATGATGGTATGTTCTCCATGGTATAACTAATTGATAAAAAGCTTTCTCTCCTGGACACAATCTGCGAAATTAGCGCATGGTGCATAATAAGGGCTTCCAAATACCTAAATTTTGGTATGAAAGTTCTTTTAAAGAAAAACATCATAAAGACAGTACTTTCTAGATGAAGAGAGTGGGATGATAAATATCTTTTACAAAGGCTGCAAAAAGTCTTGCAGCTATTGTAAGAAGATGGACAACTGATATTATGAGTGCCCCGATCTGAAAAAAAGGGGCAAAAAAATCCTCCAATAAGGATTTGGAAAAAGTCAAAATTAATTTCTATTCTCTAGAAACCCCAATGGACGATTTTAATTGTTTAATCGAGCGTAGAAGATGAACTATCGGAAAAACGACCGTCCCGAAAATTTCCCAAAAAAAAAACTTTAGAATTAAATTTCGGGATAATGATTTTAAAGAAAATGTTTTAATTTTATCGATAAAGAAAAAAACGAACAGGAATCTACAGATTCTAATATGGATAATATTACTATAGAAGAAAATAACTCTTTGAAATTAAATAAAGCTGTAGACTGCATTATTGAAAATAAAATTAATAAGCCTGAAGAGATAAATTTTTAAAAAAAAATGTTATATCTCAAAGTCAGGAACTATTTAACGAAAAAATTCTTATTTCGGGCAAAATTAAGCCCAATAATACATCCAAATATATCAATTACGACATGATAATCAACTCGCCTAACACACTGGCTGCAGTTGACGTAAATTCGATACCATCTATAAGTAACGAAGCCGATTTCAATAGGAAAGATAATATAGACACCGAAATACCGTATTTATCTGACCTCAACGTGGACGATGATTATTGTCGCATAAAAAAAAATTAATGATTGGGCTGAAACCACGTCAATATAGCGATTTAAAAGCATTTTTACAACCCAATGACATTAAGAACAGAAGAGATTTAACAAAAAGAGTAGACAAACTACTCGTAATCAATGTGCAAGAACTAGAAAAACAAACTGTAATAAACCATATTACCAATAATTATTCCTTGAGAGAAGGTAAATTACAGTTAAAAAATTAAAACAGCGCAACGGCCAATGGCGTTACGAGATTTGGTCGTGTGACCACAAAAAAATAAGTTTACTATCTGATGAAATCAAAAAAATTGAAAAATCTCTACATGCCAAAATTCAACAGGAAAAAAATATAAATTTTTGATCCATGAATTCTATTGGCGCGAATCATCAAAATGGAAATTTGATGAATAATGATTTATCGAATAATGAAAAAAATGATATTAGACCCAAATTCAATGCCCCAAATTATGGGCGTAATAATAAGCTCAGTATTATGACATTTAATTTCAGGGGCTTAAAAAATTCTGGAGCAGAGCTTGAGCACTACCTCAACTCTGCTAAGCCAGATATTCTGGCGCTCCAGGAAACCTTTATTAAAAAAAAAAACATACAGATACAGAATACCTGGGTATACCTTTATAGAGTCGAAAACAGACTTAGTAAAGGGTGGTAACGGGATACTCTTGGCTACTAGAACAAATCAGGACTATTAATTAATGAATATAAATCTTCCAAAACATGGATATCTGGGATTATTAGTGGATAATACTCAAATGGAAAGACATTTGGCATGCCTCTAACCAATTTGGACATACCAAGCACTGATAGTAGGCGCACATAATCCAAAGATCAAATTTTCGGGTTAGCCAAAATGAAAAAATTTAAATTTAAAAAAAATATGATATTAGCAGACTTCAATATGAACGTCCCAAGTACAAGTAATTTTATATCTAGGCTTGGTTTGATCCATAAAAAAGTGAAGTATCGAATTCACCTGGCTCTAGATATAACAAAGACAAAATAGGTCGCATGATCGACCATATATTTTACGCAGGACATAGCGGAAGAGAAAAATAGTGCACCGCTAACAAAAATTTCAACATTTCTGACCATATGGCGATTACCGCTGAGTGGAATTTCGATTCACTTGAAATTACAGACAAAAAAAATCAAAATTAACGCAAATAGAATTCTATTGGCCGCCGGCAAATTAAATAACAGTAACAGATTTAGCCTATTAATTGATGCTGATATAGATCTAAATCAGCTTTCTGAAGGTCTTATTGATACTGGATGGACAGAATCGAAGCGGCTTCAAGCCACCACTGCTGCTACCGAGGTTTGGTCAAAACCTCTGTCCAAAAAAACGATTTCTACAACCAAAAATCGTAGGAATAAATCTAGAGATTATCGGCTTGGCAAAATCGACAAAATCGATTAAGTAATTGCCATATGCAGCGCAATTAATGCAATCTAATCTGATCGCAAAATTTATACGATAAAAAAGTGAAATTACTATATGAACAAATTATTTCTAATGACTCCAAAAACTACTAGAGAACCATAAAATAGTACACTGGGAACACGCCCAGGAGCATTTCGGACGGCCCGATGTATGATAAAAATAAAAATATTATAACTGAAAAAAACAAAAAGCTTGAAATTTGGAATAATCATTTTGGCGAATTGGCCAATGATTCTACTGAGAATAGCCGCAGTGCCACTAAGTGGGAATCACTGCTAATTACTGACTGCGACTATTTCCCAGAGTGCGACACTAACATCAAATGGTCTGATATTACCATGGCATTAAGTGATACACCTAATAACAAGGCTCCCGTCTCTGATGGAATACCCAGTGAGGTATGGAAACTGGTGGTCTCCAAAAAAATTCCAGAATCGAAAATGTCAAAAATTATTTTCAAAATTATCAATATTATGTATGATTCTGGGGAAATCTCAAGTAATATGGAAAATATTACAGTAGTGCTAGTACCTAAAAAGGGAGATATGAAAGACCCTGATGATTATCGGGAAATTTAGTTGATTCCGACCCTTTCGAAGCTATTATATAAAATAATAGCTACCAAATTGGAACGAATCGATAAAAAATACGAAATATTAGTAGAGGAACAAGCCGGATTTCGAAATTTCGAGGAGTGCGCCGCTCAAGCGACCACCCTATACAAAATTTCTAGGTGAAGAAAAATTAAAAATTAAAAATAAAAAAACTTTCATATGCTATATAGACTATAGCAAAGCCTATGACCGAGTGCCCCATACCGGACTGCTGTAAAAACAAAAGGCCATTGGGATTGGTGGGAAGTTACTCAACGCTATATGGGGCTTGTACATGACACCGAAAATATCTGTTAGAATTGGAGATGATGTCTCCAAACCTACTAACTACCTGTGTGGGCTACTACAAGCCTGCCCAGCATCGCCATTACTATTCGATTTTTACATTACCGATCTTTTCAAGGGCATTCAAGTTGTATATGTCCCTGGACTCACATCTAGGATATCTGGGCTGCTGTTTGCCAATGATGCCGTGTTATTTGCAGAATCCGAGTCCTAAATGCAAATAGCATTAAATAAAATTACTGATTGGTCGAACACATGGGAAATGACTGTGAATGCATCCAAGTGCAATGAAATGAATGTCGCCGGTCCCAAATCGTCCGATCTGATATTAAAAGACCAAAATATTTCAAAAACTGATCAGTACACATACCTGGGTTATATTATGTACTATAAATGGGATGTGTCTGGGACCATCAAAATAATAAACGTTTAATGTCAGAAAGTCATTAAACGCTCCATATAGCTTCTTGAAACATAGCGACGTACCTGTTAGCCTAATAAAAAAATTTATAAATTCGTTTCTAATGTCTATTGGCTGTTACGGATGCGAGACCTTTTGCATGAGTGAAGCAAGAGTCAAGCTGATCCAGGCCGAAATCGACAAAGTGGTCAGACTGGTCGCCAATGTTGGTAAGTCTGCCGCCATGGAACGGGTCCGAGCAGAACTGGGGATAAAATCTGTATTCTTAATATCCAGCACTTCTCGAGAGCGAGCATATCACAAATGTCCAAGCTAAAAAACTTGAATAGCCGAACTCATTAAGTCGCCCATCAAGGCCAGAATGGCCACCTGGGTGACCGGTAGTGCAAGATGGATAAAAAAATTTTGTGTTCAAAATTCAAAAGGTGAAACAACCATCACCATAGTCGACAGGAAAAATAAAAATAACCAGTCTAAAATCCACCAGTGGACGGTGGACCGAAAAATCGGCGGAAAGGGAAACTGGGTGAATCTTCAGCTGCTGTGCCCTGACCTTAAACTTGGCCTCCAGGACATCGGAAAAATGCGAATGGGAACCTTCCAGACCGTCCAGCGACTATCAAATATGAAACTTTATATGAACTTTTTTTTTTTAAAAAAAAGTCCCTTCTGCAAAATCGATGTGCCTGAAACTGTCGACCACATCTTATTAAATTTTTCTCGATGGGATAGACAGCGAAATGAGACGATCAGCGGGTTCATACCTGCACCGATCCACTCAGGCATAAAAAATCAACTTTCGAATTTCAATGAATCCTGGTTGGAGATAGTTGGAAAACTCCTTGGGGGGGAGTTTAAATAAACTTTAAGTCAGCTACAAGCTGACACCGCTGATCATAAATTTGTGTTGGAAACAGCAAAATTTCAGATTGGCATCCGCGTGCCACGAAAACGTAAGCTTCAGAGTTTAAGTGACTCACCAGCCCCCTTGAACCAATGCCCTCGAGATATTGAGCTGCTAGAGCGACAGAGGGGAGTAGGGTGACAGTTTTTTTGAAATTTTCACTTTTTTTAATTTTTTTAAATTAGTTTTTCTAACTTTTCATTAACTTTAAAATAAATTTCCCGAAAAAAAAATACCTCTTGCCTATATTTCATTTAGTGATTAACCCCCCCCCCCTTTCCCCCCTTCCGTCGTTTCGCGAGGTACTTTTAATAAAAATACTGTCCTTGATACGTTGCAGGTCCAACCACTAAACCTGGCAAATATATAATAGTACCATCGATGCATCTTCTCCTCCCCCACAATTCTACTCCCCTCCACAGGTCTTTCACCTTGGCCGGTTGACCAAATAAAAAAAACGCAATTTCTTTAAACTACCATAAATAACACTTTCTGAATTTACAAAAAATTACGTTTTACAAAAAAAATTATATATGTTTCCGTCTCTTTTTTAATTAAAAGTGGCGGGATTATTAAAAGCAATTGAATTCGACCCACTCTGTATTACTAGCATACCCATAAATAAATATTATTTGTGAATATGAAGAATGGAATGGAATCGGTGACCCCCCCCTTTTTTTAAAAACAAAAAAATGTATCACCTATAAAGGAGGGGGGGGAAGAAGGTTGGGGATTTAGGACCGAGTTATATAATGGAAATTAGTAGTAAACTGATTTGTGATATGCAAAAAGTTTACGCTATTGACTTTTCTAGGCAACATTAACGGTCTTTTCCACAAACGCCCAACCCTTACCACAATGAATTTTTAATGCCAAGATTTTCACTGTTCTTTAAAACAGCCATTGATTGGTTGGAATTAGTGTAAATAAAATAAACCACCCGATCAAATACAAGAAAAATATTTGGGTGTGAAGACTGCATGAAAAAAAGATAAAGTCTTGCTCTACAAAATAACTGCAAAAATAAACCATGTTTGAAAGTACAGTAATATATATATGATTTTTTATATTCCAAGAAATATAACGTCATCAAAAAAATAAATAAAAAGTACTATTATCTCGGTTATATTAGTCTTCCGCTGCCGGACTAAGTGAGACTGACGTAATACCCTACGAGTGGGGTGGGGAGGGTTGCAATCTACCGTACCACCCAGTATAATAACCCGTGGCAAATGGCTGCAAGTAAGTGAGTGGTATTTGAAGACCTTTAGCGGCAATTGAGC
Organism: Smittium mucronatum; assembly: GCA_001953115.1. Taxonomy (NCBI): domain Eukaryota; kingdom Fungi; phylum Kickxellomycota; class Harpellomycetes; order Harpellales; family Legeriomycetaceae; genus Smittium; species Smittium mucronatum. The sequence goes on from LSSL01005606.1 coordinate 10,365, forward strand.
TAAAAACTTTTGTTAAGCGAACTTGCAAGTGTTCATTGAGCATCACCTGTTCGAGCCCTACCTTTTTATTTTTTATTTTTTATTTTTTTAAAAAATTAATAAATGGATAAATACAAATTGGGATTGGTCGATAATGGGGTTCCGAAAAATAACCGTTTTGTGCGCAGAGATGTGTCTGACTTTCAAACGACTGGGTTTGTTGCACTAAGACGGTAGCTTGGACTGTTCTCAACGATCGGCCCCTTCGTGTTTCTTGATGGTTTGTTTTCTATGATTATCTAGTGTAGCTGTCTCGACTACGCTTAACCAAGAACAGTACAACGTCTGAATGTAATTTTTTTTTTGGTTTTTTTTTTTTTGTTTTCACGAATAGTGGACTTTGAAAAGCACACTAATTAAGTCACCTTAACTACGGGCAAGGTATTTCACTCTTCGGGGTCGGATATATGAATTGAGTCGATTTCATCGGTACAAAATAAAATTAAAAAAAAAAAAAAAAAAAAAGTCTAAATTTGGTACTGAGCTTCCGGGACTAAAGTCCTAATTTTAAATATACAAAAAATCTAATATATAAATTTATTTGTTTCAAAGCCACAAAAAATTGAAACTCATACCCCCCCCTCCCCCTCTTCCTTCCCCCTGCGCTTTTTTTAAGCTATCTTGTATTCTTATCTGATAATGTTGGTGGTAGAAAAAAAAAAAAAACGAGCATTATTTTGAGATTATTGTCCAAAATTGAACGTTTTTGTTTGGACCCAAATATATGAGATTTCCGGAATTCGACCTTGACTTTTTGGATTCTTTTTTACTAGTGAAAAAAGAAAAAAAAGAAGGAGGAATGAAACTATTGCATTCGTTCCAGGATACAAGTTGGGGATAGAGTGGGCATCAAAGCTAAAAATGATTGATTTTGACCTGCATTTATTTCCATAAATATTTTTTTTTAAATATGCTTTTATCCTTGACGCTAGAAACAAGTATCTGAATTAAAAGTCATTCATAAAAAGTATTTTTTTTTTTTCCAATTTACCGCAAATTTGCATATAATGGATAGAAGAGCATAAATTTTCATATTTTTCTTCACCAAAATGGGCTAATTCATTTCTAAAAAGCAACAAAATATATAAACTTTTTGGGTTAGATGGATCAAATGAATAGGTGTTGACTTGCCTATGTCCTTATGAGTAAGTGTATTCTCATGTATACGATGCTCAAAATACTCTACATAGCCTTGAAGTTTACCTCATAGATTCATTGAACAAATCAGTCATAATTATACTTTTATTAAAGCATATATTCTAAATAATAGATATTCATACTTTTATTATTAAAAGATGATAATAATGGATATTCAAACCTTTATTAATATCTAAAAATATCCAATTAAATATATCAAACATTCGATTTCCATTTGGAAAAAAAAAATACATACATCTATTTTTCAAATATGTAATGTTATTTATTAAAAGCTAGCTTTGATAAACGTAATGCATACGACGATCTTTTGTATGACTTTCATATTTATATAGTTGAAAATCTCGAGAAGTTCGAAACTGGAGTATCCAATGCACACCAATACCACTAAAAGTTCAAAATGCATAAATAACGGGGAAAAAATCCTATATTTTTTCTTTAAATTCGTCAAAACAAAAAAACTTAAAATTTCTCTGAAATCGTCCAAATCTATTTTAAAATATAAAAAGATAAAAACTTTTAGTCTTCAGTACCAGATAAAAAAAACATGCTCTTCATGAATATTTATCAATGTGTTTGTCTATTGACATTTTCCTTTGTTTTCTCTCATCCCTCTGATATTGATCATAACGAATCACCCACATCTGCAACGGGAGCAATCCAGAGAATTCAGATGAGAAGATATCCAAATTATGTGGTGAAAATCAAGGAAAAAATTGGAAAGGATGAAAAATACGTTTGTGATGGAGTACTAGTTTCTAATTCCCGTATTGTTACAGCTGCTACCTGCATACAAAAACCTGAAACCGCTTATAAGGTCTATTTATTCGACCGATCACTGGGCAGATATAGTGAACCCCTTCCTGTTGTATTTTCTGCAATTCACAAAAATTTCGATGATGATAATATTACTGGCAGAAAAGACAATAATGTCGCCATATTTGTTCTTGAAAATCCTGTCAATATTAACAATTTTATTGATATATCAAATGATTCCAACAGCGAAAACTACTATTTGGCTTCAAATGATAACATGCCCGTGAAATACGAACGTAGAGTAAGCCTTGATGGATATAATGCTAAATTCACCGATTGCTATGAGTGTTTAGTTTTAGTATCTCTTAAAACTAAAAACTCTCGTTTTACTCCTGGATCTCCAGTATTTTCCTATGATGGCGAAACTTTGAATCTCTTGGGAATCATAAATTACTTTGAGGATTTCGGAAAGTCCAAAAATAACGAACTTCAGCGCATCGTAGTCACTCGTTTGGACAGTTTCAGATATTTTGCTTTAACATACAATTCTAATGGTAAATCTTTAAACAAAGATATGTATTTAAAAAGCGTCAATGAAAAAAAAGCAACTGACATAATAGGCGTGAAAAAAAGTTCTGTAGAAAATAACAAAGAGGGTCTAAAGTTTTTAATTGCTGCTATTAACGATAAGAATTAAGCGAAATGATCCTATAGTTTTTTTTTTTCTTTTTAAAAAAAAAACATTACAGCTTTAATTAAATAAATTGGATCCAACTTATTTAATTTGATTTTTTGTATTAGTTTCTTTGATTCTATAAAGTATCATTATTGCTTCAAATTTCATAATTATGTTTTAATTATCTTGGTAAAGCTAAATTTTTAATAAAACTGAAATTCAATAGAACTTTATAAAGTCTTGTTTTTTTTTCAATAATAATTCGACTTTTAAATTCAAAATTCAATGTTCTAGGTTAGAATGTATCTCAAACTTGTCCTGTATCGAAAAATTCTGCGAAAAAAAAAAACAAAAAAAAAAAAACCTGTATCGTTACCGGCCGAATTGTATCAACTCGAGTCTATTGGATCTAAAACCAGTGATTTTTTTTTCTTCCAAAGTGTTTATTTTAACAATATAAAAATAATACAAAACATGATTTAAAAATATGATAAATTTTCGGAAAATATCTCATCCTACACCCTTTAGCATCGATGGACTGTGGGTCGGAAAATTGGCGATAAAGGGGACTGGATCAATCTCAAATTCTGTATCGGAACTTGAAGCTTAGCCTCCAAGACATTAGCCAAATGCGAAAGGCGACCTTCCGGACTGTCATGCGACTATCAAATATGAAACTTTATATGAACTTTTTTTTTTTAAAAAAAATGTCCCTTCTGCAAAATCGATGTGCCTGAGACAATTGACAACATTTTATTAAATAGCCCTCGATAGGATAGACAGTGAGATGAGGCGATTGGACGGTATATACCCTCACCGATCTCAGAAATACAAAGCCAACTTTCAAATTTTATATGAATTATAGTCGGTGATGGCTGGAAAACTTCTTTTTGGGTGAGTCTAACAAAAAACTTTAAGCTAGATTCGTGCTGGTGCAGCTGTTGCAGCTGGACAAAATATCGAGTTGAGAAAATGCTAAATACTTGGACGGGAAGTGCGTTTCTAGATTGACTATACTAGAAGGCATAATTGAATCGCCTGTTCCCTTGAATCAATGCCCATCGGGTACTGAGCCACAGACGGAATCATGATTTTAATTATTCACATTATTATTCCATTTTACTTTATTTTTCTAATATTTGAATAGTCTAAATAAATTCCATTTAAAAAAAAGGCTTACAATTCAAATGTATAAATTAAATAATAAATGAATATTCATAGGCATGAGTTCATGAGATCCCATCTATATAAAGGATAATAACCTTATTTTTATAACCATTTAAGGAATATTTTATTTTTTAATTAACAAAACCTTTTTAATATCCCATTTATTAAAAAAATCAATTTTATTAAAATAAAAAGTTTCTATTTTTAAGAAATTATAAAAATTTTATAATATAAAAAAATAATAATAATAATAGTCCATCTTTACTTTTATTGTCTAATGATTTAAAACGTGATACTATCCAAATCAGAAAATAGGCTTTATTTGGTAAACGATAGATAACTTAGGTTAATGTGACTGTTTATTATAATAAATATGGTCTGTTTAATTTTTTTTCTGGAATTCTTTGTTTAATCGCTTACTTTTTTGTAAAAATCATAAACGTATTTAAAAAAAGACTATGTTTTTAAATCCAATCTAATGTCTCTCTCTCTCTTATTTAGATTTTTTTTATTTAAACTAGCCAATAAAAGTGCAGAATTTCATTATCAAATTAATGTTTATTTCTATTCTCATTTTTTATATTATCGACACTAAACCAGCTGTAAAGCTGCCCATATAACACCAGAAAGCTGTATATTGTATACAAGCTATCTTTAAATAATTTTTATCGTTCAATAAACGCTCCATCAATAAAAAAGAGCAAAATGCAAAAATAAAAAAACAAAAGAATTCTCAATTCTGGTTCTCAATTCCGATTCTCAATCCTAAAACCAAAAAAAAATAAAGCAAGAAAATACAGAAAGCCCTTTTGATTGATTGTTTTAAGCTTACTAACCATGGAGAAGTTAGGAACCTCTAAACGCACCAGATCATTATGCTCAAACATTGGTAAAGGGAAGGCTGCAAAAAATTCCACCACGGGTCTTCAAAACCAAGTGGTGGTAAAATTACCTGGGCATCAAGACAGATATTCGGCTGACTCCAAAATGAATCAAAGAATAACTATACCGAAAAAACTATAAAATACGAAACCTCCCAAAAAAAAAAACAACAACGATGTTAAGCGAAAGCTTAATAGATATGAGCTTCTATTCAGAGGTCT
>LSSL01005611.1:0-12654 GCA_001953115.1 Smittium mucronatum
TTAAAACATATACCAATTCCAATACTAATTTACTCCAAGTCAATAAAGATTGAGGAATTGGCTTAACTAATTAATATACATCCCCTAAGAGTGAAATACCTTGCCGTGGCTTAGGGGCTTAATAGTGTACTTTTCGAAGTACACTAGACCAAAATTTCACACAGCGTTGTACTATTCATGGTTGGGAATAGTGGAGACAGCGCACAGCGATTCTGAGAACAGCGATTCCAGAGAAGGACCAAACAGAAACAGGAGGAATCGATAGTTTAGCACAGTTGAGACATAGTATAGTGCACAAGTCCAGCTTTCGACAGTCAGACGGATCTCAGCGTCTAACAGCTATTTGTAGGAAAGCCATGTATATCAAACCCTCATTTGGGTAGGAGCCTTATTTTATTAATCCTGTTAGAAGTAGGCTCTGACTAGGAGCTCACTAACTTCAATGAACTATTGTTCAATTACAAAGAGCTTAATTCTTGACAGCATGTAACCTCAGTCATCCAGCCTACTTGTAGCAATACCAGGGTATTATTTGGTGGTTGATAGATTGCACCCTTATTCCGTAGGTACGAAGTCCGTAGACCGGCAGAGGAGCTTATTTTAGTTAAGATAATAGTCTTTTCTTTAAGCCTTTTTCTTTTTTTCATATTTTTTTAGTGTAGTTTTTAATGACGCTATAATACAGTAAAATTCAGTGATACAAAAAAAAAAGTATTGAATAATACTTTGATATATCTATTTAGAATCATATAAGATTTTTAAATTTGCAAATTTTTCGATTAAAAAAGCTAATAAATTTGAAATCTAATCAAATGAAAGCGTTTAAAAATGACAAAACTTATACTTTTTTAGTAAAAGATAGTCTAAAGATAAAACGTTGAAAAGAAAAATTCTCTAGTTTTCCGGGTTTCTAAAAATTAACCAGCTTAATATAAATAGAGTCTCAATTTTCTACTATTTAAAATATATCTTTTAAGCATTATAAACTAATATATATAATATATAACCAATAATTTCATATTTTTCACCATTCTAATTTACTTATCTTATTTTAAAATTATTTTTTATCAGTGCTTAACACATAAATAAAGTGTGCAAATATGTGTTTTTATTAATATGATTAATATTTCAAGGATATAATTAATTTTTAAATAAGAATTATTATATTTTGGACATATAAATTTTTCATTTTTGGTAGCAAATTTATAGATTTCTTGTTTGAAACATTTATGTACTAAATATATACTATAATAATTCCCCCTTTTTTAGAGCTAAAGACTCGAGTTATCAAAAAGTACTTCGATGTTAAATGAGTGTATGCTGAGCAATTACACAGCTATAAAAGTATATTTAGAAATTATCACTTTTGTTCACATTTTAGGAATAAGAATTCTACATAAATTTCTATTTAAATATACAATTTAACACCACGATTTAGATGATTTTGTCCCTCTTAAGGGGAAGTAATTATTTTAATAAAAAATTGGAGATATATTGTTCAGATAATCAGGAAATGGAACTTTATAAAGCGCTGAAATATAACTGTGCGAGATATACTGAGCACTAGCTTGCTATTTGTTAGAAATTTGACTATATGGGAGATTCTTTTCAAGGTTAGACTTTTTTTTACTGATTTTACCATTAGCTAAATATAATTTATTTCTATTCTAAACCAATAAAAACGAAACATTTTCTGTATCTAGTGACATTTCCACATTATTCCAATAGAATATTTATTTTGAAATTCTAATATCCAATAGTTTTAAAAATAGTAAGATGTGCTTATTTCCAAATTAGGAAAGTAGTAAATATTTAATAGTAAAGTGACGCTCTCTAAGAGAATCTCCCATATAAGCATAGAGATTTTCAAATTATTACTGCCCAATAAATTAAAGAATACAATCCTTGTATTAATCTACATAATTTTGTGTGGATAAATACATTCCATTGTTTGATTTGTATGAGATGATTGATTAAGTATCAATTTACATAATTTTGTATCAGTTTAATTGCTAGCCTCTAATTAATTATTTACGAAAATCTGTCGTTAATTGTAATTAAAACTCAATTTTTTTGAGATGCTTCATTATGAAAATTTCCATATTTATATTATAAAATCTAATTATGCAAACTAACTATGATTTCTTTATTTTATATGAAAAACTTTCAGAGGTTTTTTATGTTTTTCAAAACAAAATAAATAAGTAAACATTTTAACAGTAAAAAGAAAAAACGATAATTAATGCAAAATTATATAAAATAAATTGAAAATAGTTTTTCTCTTTTCTTTTGGATTTTTTCTTTCTAATTCTAGTTTTATTTAATTTAATTTTAAAGACACTGTTTTGTCTTAATAGGGAAATATGAGAGATAAACTTGCGAAATCCGATTAAATTTTTCTTAACATGTATAAAACCCGAATTAATATTAAGTTCTCCTAAGTTCATTTGATGCAAGTAATGCTAGGTCTAGAAATTCAAAAAAAAAACAAACTAATTATTAAAAAAATTTGCTCAACATTTTTGAGGTCGGAAAACCAAATTGTGAGTTTATTTTATATTCCAATAATGGTTTCAAATTTGAGTTCAAATTACAAAATGCAGTTTTTGATAGGGCGATATTTATTATATATCAAACCAAATAGTTAAATTTTCAGATAATCGGAGTAAAAAAAGGTCGTTGAACGCTAGAGAGTTTAAAAATAAAAAAGTGATAACTAATAGATTCTGAAGATAAAAAAAATAAAAAACAAGGGAATATTAATTATAAATATATATAAAGAAAATAAGGAATTGTTGAAATGATAGGCTTGAAATAGGAGAAATGAAATCGACTTGAAAATTAAAAAAGAAAAGAGGAAATGTTTAAGATTAGAAGGTCATAAGAATTATACAGATTATTTTTTCGATAGAAGAAAGGAATCAGACAAGAGATTAGAGATGCGAGCATTTAGATCATCAGAGTAATTCAAGGGATTGTTTAGTGGATTGTGTAGAGAGAGGTACTCTAATAATTTTGATTTTCGGGACTGAAGCAAGAATTCCCTTTTGTACAATTTTTTACCGTTTTGGCGAATTTCTTCAGTCTATAGATGTATACAAGTCGTTAAAATAAATGAATTTGTGGATGATTAATTGGCCATTTTAATAAATATACAATTAATTGATTAGATAAAGCGCTAAAATACCTCGGCACGAAGTTTATCGAGATTTTCTTGTTGCCTTTTCCTTGTTTCCTCGTCTTGAGAAAATCTATAAAAACCAACACCCTTGTTGCGGAGATCTAAAAGTGGTAGTAAAAACGAAAAAAGAAATTACAGTAATTTGAAGGGATTTTTTTAATGAATGAGATGGATTAGAGATGATAACCTAATTTATCATCGTAATGTGAACTGGAATTAGTAATTTCGGATAAAGCTTCAGCTTCCCAGTTCCGACGCTCCAATTCAACCTGCATATCCTTTGACAAAAGCTCATTGGATTCCTTTAGCGAATCGCTTCTGTAATAAACAAAATTTAATTTTGATGTGAAAAAAATTTAATAGGGGAAAAAAATAAAAGATAGTACTTCATTGTTTCGATTTCACTTTTTCGAGCCATTCGGGACCTCCCAAACTCATCATCGTACTCGACCCAAGGATCAGGCTAGTTATTTCGTTTTTGTAAGAATAAAAAAAATAAGTTTAGAAAAGGTTATGGAAAAGGAATAAAGGAGTAGAGAAATTAAAAAAATATAGAAACCTCTTCAAATTCCTCAGAGGTGGAAGAATCATAATTTTCCAATAGAGCTTCAAGCTTTTTAGTTTCGAAATCAATACTGCTTTCAGCCAGCAACGCGGCAATTTCCTTGTCTTGAGAAGGATTTGGAAGAGACGAATTAACGAGCTGTTCGTAAATCTTTGATTTTTTTTCGAGTTGCTGTTTTGAAGCAGATGTAGTTTTTGGGATCTTTAAGGCGGAGTATTGGATATCTAATCTATTTCTTTCATCTACGCCTCGATTCCTCTTGACTGAAGGTTTTGGATCCTAATATACGTGGTTTTTTGGGACGTATTATTTTTAATAAAAAGAGTTATAATAAACACAAATATTTTTGCAAAAAAGAAGAAATTTAATTGCAAAAAATTCGAGAAATTCTTGAATTTGGGGTAAAGATGCTGAATAAGTTAAGAAGGGAAATATATTTGCTGATTGATAAGGAAGCTACCTTTTTCTTTTCGAGAGATTTGTTTTTTGCATTTTCAATTTCAGCCTTTAAATCTATGGCCTAAAATGAAAAGAATAAAGTAGAAAAAGAGCAAGATGGAGAGGAGAAACCGGGGAAATATTATTTTTGGTGATTGGAAAGTGTGTAACTTACGACAGAAGCGCCTATAAACAGTTTTTTCGGCATCCAAAATCTCTTTTTTCGAAAATGGAATTTGACTAAAATAATAAAATTCGAAACAAAAAAAAATAGAAATAGATATATGGTGAGATTTAGTGGCTTTTTATTGGCAAATAATTAGTAGGATTTGCCCGGTAGAGAACTAGTGAATTATGATTGGTGAGAAATACGAAGCAAAGAATTTAGTCTTCAAAAATGCAAATAAGCTTTCTTTTAACAAAAGACAAAAAATTTAAAATTCTTTTAGCTAAAAAAATTAAGGATTAAAGACCAACAAGGGAGGGGAAGGAGGTTCAAAAGAAGAAAACCCTTAGTCGTAGAACATATATATTTTTTTAACAATCTTTACAACTTGAAGAATTGCAGGAATCGAAATGGACGAGCAAGTGCGCAAGTATCTCAAAACAGCAAGTGGCTTTAAGAACAAAACTAGTTTGTTTAAATTCTTTTGAATTTGATATTCCTACTAACTCACTCTTTATATACTAGGCAGTGGAGTTGGCTCTTGGCGATGGGGTTTACAAGTATAGCGCGCTCGAAGAGCTAGAGAAGAATGTATTGCAGTACAGTCTTAAGAAATTGGTTGCTATGAATCCAAAGTACAAATATATAGGTACTTGACTTTAATTCATTTTTTTTTACTATGTTAAATCTTAAAATATTAATTAATGGTTTTTTTTGGTGTTCAAGTTACATGCACAATTCTTCAAAGAGCTGGTGCTGGGTTCCACGTTGGAGCTTCCGTTCAATGGGATTCTACTACCGATGGTAAGTATTCTTTTTGTTTTTCTAGAATTTTTTTTAGGTCTCTCATGTTAGAGGGGAAGAAATGAATGTTTTTTGCAGTAAAAAAGCTCTCGAATGCGAAGCAAAGAGTTTACTAGCATGTATTGTTCTTTGTTCTTTAGCTTTGGATGCATAATAAACAGTATTTTTATTACCAGAATCTTTAGAGTTTCGGTTTCCGAATTTCCTCTGTTTATTATTATATTAGTTTTTAGCTTTCCTTTTTAAATATGAGTGGGTAAATTATTACTGTGATTTTTAGGACTGTGCAATTATAAGCATGAAACCGACTCTCAGATCATTTTGGTCAGCGCCTATTGGATCTCGTTCTGACTTCCTTGATCTACCAAGTTCTATTCGCTGCTATCTCCACAAGTTTTATTTATTGGCTATTTTCGTGTTTTTTATTCGAATTGTAGAAAATAAAAGTTTTACAAGCCGGAATGAAAATTGGCTGTATATATTTTATTTTATTTTTACATTTCCATAAAAGTTTGTAATTACAAGTTTTACATATATATATCGATTTTGAAAAAAAGGGTGGAGTAACCATCACGAGTATAAATATCATGAAGATTGAAGAAGTAAAAACCGATTCCAAAGTTCAACGAGTGGCAACTCATTCACATATTAGGGGTTTAGGTCTGAACTCCGATTTTGTGGCTGAACCTGTAGCGGCTGGTTTTGTCGGCCAGGAAACTGCTCGTGAGGTAATTTGCATCTTCATTTTTTTTCTTTTGTTTTTACAAATTGTTATCATCCTCTGCTATTTTTTTGCAATGCGTCTTTATAATTTTATTATGAGAAGAATTTTTTTATTAAATATTTAAATATTTTTGTTTTATTTGAATTTATTTCTTGATAAACCGGGGGTGTGATTAAAAGGCAGCCAGTGTGATTGTTGATATGATCCGGGCTAAAAGATTTGCTGGAAGGGCAGTTATGTTTGCAGGTGCTCCTGGAACCGGAAAGACAGCTATTGCATACGCTATATCACAGGAACTTGGTCCCCGCGTTCCATTTTGCCCAATGGTTGCTAGTGAAGTATATTCTAGCGAGATTAAAAAAACTGAAGTGATTATGGAGAATTTCAGAAGAGCCATAGGTATATTTTCACTTCTAAATTCTCTCTATTAATTTTTTTTAAAATGCATTCTGTAAAATTAACTAATTCATAAACTTGTTTCTTGGCTAAACTTTTTTTTGATTCAAAATAAATAATTAAAATCAAGGTCTGCGTGTGAAGGAAACAAAGGAAGTATATGAAGGAGAGGTAACAGAGATTTCCCCTGAAGAGATTGAGAATCCAAGCGGAGGGTATGGCAAATCCATATCGCATGTCGTTGTCGGCTTAAAAACAGCCAAGGGAACTAAACAGCTAAAACTTGATCCATCAATATACGAAAGTTTGCTGAGAGAAAAAGTTGGGCTTGGTGATGTCATTTATATCGAAGCGAATACCGGTTCGGTCAAGGTACTATCCCTTATCATAATTTTGGTTTTTAGTTGTCTGGAGATTGTATTTTTTCATTGTGTTTGTAGAGAGTGGGACGATCGGATTCATTTTCAACGGAATATGATTTGGAAGCGGACGAGTACGTTCCACTGCCAAAAGGGGAAGTCCACAAAAAGAGGGAAGTAATACAGGACGTAACGCTGCACGATCTGGACGCAGCCAATGCGCGACCACAAGGTGGACAAGATATTTTATCAATGATGGGGCAATTGATGAAACCCAAAAAGACCGAAATTACAGAGAAGCTAAGAGCAGAGGTCAACAAAGTGGTTAACAAGTACATTGAACAGGGCAATGCTGAACTTATTCCCGGCGTGCTGTTTATCGATGAGGTGCATATGCTCGATGTCGAGTGTTTCACATGTTTGAACAGATTGCTAGAACAGACCATATCACCAATCGTTATTTTTGCATCTAACCGGGGAATTTGTCCTATCCGAGGAGCCAGCGAGACGTTGGCCCCTTTTGGAGTTCCGCTGGATTTGATGGACAGATTGCTGATTGTAAGGACTGCGCCGTACACCGAGAGTGAAATTGAAATCATTCTAGAAATCAGGGCCAAGACTGAAGGATTGGTAGTATCTCGGGAAGCATTGGGACGGCTGGCCAAAATTGGAGTGGATACCTCTGTTAGATATGCCATTCAGCTGCTAACACCGGCTGGAGTGTTGGCAGATATCAGCGGCCACGATTCGATAACGATACAGGATCTCGAGTCAGCAGCCGATTTGTTTTTGGATTCAAAAGCATCTTCAAAAATCGTGCAGGACAGTAATTACAAGTGGATGGAATAATGTTTTTTTGTTTTTTTTTATTAAATAAAAGAGAGAAAAGTAATTTATTTAGGCCGGGGTTTAGGTTTCTCGCATTTCGGTGGAGGCGGGGTAGTAGGATCGTACGATGGACCAACGAGAGTGCCGACCTTGAAGTATACTTGGTGGTGCTTGAAGAACGAAATCCATCCATTGAGATTCTCGAGTTCCGATGCATCAAGGCCGCGCAGGTCCTGCGTGAGCTGGTCGTCCTGTGACAGACAGTTTGTAGCGAATGCGCGGTCGGTCACCCGGCCCCCAAAGATATGGTAGCTGCCGCCGGGTCCATACCAGTGCGCACCGGCTGATACGTCGTACACGACACCTCCAATCGACAAGTATATTGGGCGGGCCTTTTCAGACCCATCGTACTGCCTCAGTTGCTGGACGGAAAGGGCGACTTGTGTGCGCGGGATATAGTTGCGGTAATTCGTCAGGTTCGATTTGTACGTCCACCACATTGTATCAGTCACGAGGTACGATGCAGCCATGCTGAACAGGATTGTGCTTACGATCAGACGAAGCACCATCAGTACTCGTGACGGAGGGCGGTGTGCTGCCGTATCAGCTGCAGTTGCCGCTACCGTTTGCGATTGGGGTTGATCGGATGTGTCGGGAAAGGTCTCACCATTATCGAGTTTCCGATTTCGAAGAGTCGACATTTAATTGAGTGTTTATTCAAATATGAATGAAAAAAGAGGGAGAAGATGAGGGATGGAGATGAGGATGGTTAGTATTGATGAGAAAAACACTTGAGTGTTACAATAATAATAAAAAATAAAAGTAAAATCCTTTCAAAAACCAATCCAGCAACTTTCAAAAAAGACTAGTAATTTTATCAAGATAAGGGGAACGTTTCTTTAAAAAAAAAAATGAAAAGTAGGTAAAGATGAATGGTATTTGGCCTATCTAGTCTTGAGCTCGTGAAAATAATTCTTTACGTTCGTCTTTGTTTTATTTGATGGCGGATACCCTTTTGTAGAAAAAATAAATGAAAAAGGGACTTGAGAATTCGATACTTTTTTTAAAAAGAAAATCAGTTTTGAAGAAAGCAAAGCTTTATAGATTTCGTAGAGGTATTGTCTTTATTTTTTTAATAGGTTGGTGAGACTGACGGAACAATTATAGTAAATTCGGAACAGGTGGAAAAAAAGAAAGGGATTGCTGGATTGACTGCTAAAGTCAATCGCCACATGCTATTGGATTGTAGTTGTTTGGAGTTTCTCTGTCCGAGGAATAGAATCAATAAAAGTGCAGCTGAATCGCAAAAATATTCTATTTTTTACAAGTTTGTTTTAGAATTTGATTTATTTTTAGTTTTTAGGTTCAAATAATTTTTTTTTCTTCTGTAAATGATGTCAGTTTCCTACTAAAGACATTACCTCCTGTGTGATTAAAGAAAAAATTTATAGCAAAAATGTGATTAACTACATATGCCGGATAATGAACAATGTTTAGGAAAATATTTATGCGAAGAAAATTTATCAGTAGACATACTTGATCTCAGTAAGAGAGGAACGAGTGATTACAATATGTTATATTTCTTTTATGAGGCGGAAAGGGTAGTAGTAATGATATCCGAATATGTCCAGGTATTATATGAGTAAAAGGAAGGGGTAACAAAAGTTCAGATAAGAATGTTTTCATATATTGTAGAAACCAAAAACAAATAAATTAAATGGTTTAAATTTTGAAGATATTTTGAAGATTATTTTAAAAGTCTATAATACACCCTTAAATCAGTAAAAAACTATAGCTTGGATGTAGGAACATGTTGTGCTTTTTATTCTTTGCTTTTGCTTATTTTTTGGGGGCGATAGAAGATAAGAGGTTTGAGGAATTGACGATATTGATGTTATTGATTTCAGTGGTATATGTGAGCTTAAGAGCCACGATTTGGGTGCGAAGATGGGACATAAATTTGTTGCGGGCTGTCCAGTAGTACATGCTGTTCTGCCAGTTATTGCGGTAGACGGCGCCGATCGAGAGATTGAGGAGTGAACACCGTTCGAGTTCAAGGTACTTGACGATAACGCGGGGCTTAAACTCAAGGGGATTGTTCTGAACGAATAGACGCATACTTTCAGCAAGGGAATCGATTTTAGCGAGAGGAGTATCGAAATTGATGCCAATGGTGTATAGCTCAGCTTGGTTTTCAGAACGGCGGAAATTGATAATTTGTTTCTTGAGAAGCATGGCGTTGGGGATGATGTAGTGCTGGCCGTTGATGTGGGCAAAAGTAGTGGTAAGGAGGTCGATCTTTTTGACAATGAGATCCTTCTGGTCGATCTTGAGGTGGTCTCCGACATCGTACGGGTGGGTCATGAACAAAAACACAAAGCATTCAAATGTCGTTTTGCATGTGTTACCAAAAATGAAGGAGAGGGCAAATATCAACGTGGCCAGTGGTGCGATACTCTTGAGCAGGTCGAGCGAGAACACCATCGTGCCAATAACAATAGTTGCCAGGAAGATCATAACAACAAAGAAGCTGTGTACTTTCTTGATGATATTCGACATATCTACCAGCGACTTTGAAAGCACGTTTTTTTCAAACTGGCAGTTGATAAACGTCTGTACAAACTCGGGCTTTGATATGTTGCCGTTATTCCCCGTATCAAACATCTTGAACACTTCAATTCCCGTTTCCTTGTCCCGATATATATCAATAAAATCTTGAGGTACTAGAACTTTCTGGGCCCGGTCTTCCGCCATAATACTGTTAAATAGACTTTTAGCTCGCTGCCTCACATTCTTGTATCGGCTCGCATCAATAAACAGCTGGTCGAAGTTCATCGACCCATCATGAGGTTTTGTGTCTGGACCTGCGACAAAGTAACTTCCTCGTTTGTAGCACATAGATTCGAGTTCACGGATGCGTTCAACGGTTTTACGCTGCATAGAGATTCGGGACTGGTACATCGATTGGTGGAACGATGCAGACAGTTTAACGATCAGAATTCCCTCCAACAGGAACATGAAACTGGAAATAAAGATAACAATGAGCAGACGGAATATCGATTGTGTGTACGAAATAGGCTGATTTCCCCGGTTGACAAAAGTGAAAGCTGCGAACTGGTCGATCAAGAAAGCTGATCCCCATAAGGCCACTGCAACTCCACACACAACAAAAATGGAAATGTAAGTGCGCAGTTCCTCGAAAACATCGAAAAAGGACACTATCCGTTCCACATTCTTGATTCTCAGTTTCGCAGCAAAATAGAGCACTACATCCACTATTTTCTCTAAAATATAATTGATGGCGATGTACACGACCCATAGTATAGAAATCAGTATTGACAAATAATAAATCGACTGGATGAACTGCATCCGCCCGGAAGAACCATCAGTCGACTTCACCTCTTTTATCAAGGCACTGTACCCATATATTCGTTCAATTATTATTGCCGGAAATAGAAGAAGCACACATATCCCAATATTAAATAACATTTTTTTTACCACTAAAATGATCTCAATCGACAACTGTTTCTTTTTGCTCAAGCGTTGATTTTTCCTATCCGTTAAATTGTCGTCTTCGTCGTCGTCACTATCGGCATCCCACCCAAACTGTTTTCCAAACCCAGGACTTGTCTGTATTCCGGGAACATTCATTGATTTTGAAGGGTCCTCGCTACGGCCATTAACTGCCATCTCGAAATTCTTCAAGTCTATTGCTGATGACATTTTGTGTCTATTTTTTCTTCAAATACTATTTTTTCTTCTATTCTCAAATATATCAATAGTATATGATGAAGATTTGAATACAATATTTATTTGAAATAATCTAAGGGGATCTTAAAATTTTGTTCTATTCTTTATTGGAAAGTAGCAGAGGTTGTGTTGATTGTTTGAGTGGTGAATGTATACCCATCCACCACACTTTCATTTTTCCGGGTTTCTTTTATCCGAAAAATAAAATTATACCAGAGAATTGTGTTAAAAGATCAATTTTGATCTTCAATTCGTACGAAAGATGAAACTAGATCATTTTCCAATACTAAAATGTATATGTATATACAATTTTAAGTTCTAGATGAATTCAAATAACTATTAAATTTTTTTTCCCAGATATAAAAATATAAAACTGACTGATAAAAAGAGTCCAGAACATCATTCATCTGTTCTGTCTTACTATTAGCCAGAACAGAAAGCTCTAGCAATATTAATTAAATTTTCGTTATCATTCTTTTACAATTTTGATCTGCCTTGAAACTCTCGAGACTCATTCTAATATTAACTTGGCTAAAATAAAAATTGGAATTCCAACCCACTTATTCATTCTAATCAAAAAACATTATTTGAAATGTGTTTTTTAAACCCGTCACCCCACCTCTACATCATTACAAACTTTTTTTCTTCTGATAAAACTTCAAGAATTTTATTGAGTCCTAATTTTTGTGTTTTTGATGAATAAATCAATTAAAGTTGATTAATTGTAAATATATGTATTTACTTTTATACAAAACACTTTGAAATATAGAATTTGCCATTGATCATCAAATCACTATTTAAATTTAATAAATTGAAGAATATTCTTCGCGGATATCATCCTTTAGTATCCGCATCCCTTTTTATAAACTATAATATCACAATATATATATATAACAAAAAGACCATTCCATATCTCTACTGAAGTTTTTTTTAATTTGTTTAAATCTCTATTTTATCTCTATTATGAGTAAAAAATAAACAGTTGCAGAACAAAAAATATCAATAGATTCATTCATTGGAAATTTCTGGATATAAATATGAATAAATAGTTCCTTGAAAGACTTTAAAATATAAGGCTAATATAAATATTAAAGTGGTAGGACGCGCTGATCTCCTAGGTTAAGATACGCCCTGTTTGTAGTCTGAAAGTCTTAGTACGCCTGCAGACTATTAGTAGTCATTTTAATTATACTCGTAGTCTTGTATAGAGTAGTTTTGTTGATTCTTTTTAAATATAATAAATTTTATATCATTCGTGTTGGTAGTCAATTGTGATTAGTATTATTCTTTGTGGGCTAGGATCATTACCTGTTGGTCCGTTTATTAGTTAGTAGATGTATTAGCTTAAATAGTGCTATGGGCATGATTAAACGCGATCATGAGTTGGTCGAGTCTGGTGGTTATACCTATGGATTTGCCCCGGAGGTTGACGCTTGGCGAGAG
>LSSL01005622.1:0-18307 GCA_001953115.1 Smittium mucronatum
ATATATAATATGCGTTAATAAAGATTTTAAAAAAAACATTAAGTTAGAAGTGATTAGGCGTAAAGCGGAACAAAAAATATCACGTATTTAGGCTTTGTAACACGGTTTATTTCTTTTTTATAAAATATAAAATGGATAATTATTCTATAAAGAAAATTTTAAATATTAATAAATAACAATTCCTACCTTTTACAACACTTTTCTTAGCTTTTTAAGAAGCGATAGATATTAATTTCTATAAAAATAGGGGTAAAACCAACTTCATATCTTTAAAAAGTTGCTGCAAGAAATGAAACAGTTTTCGATAAACGTTTAATATTCATTAAATTTTACCTTAGATAATAATATAACAATCAAAAAAGGATTCGTTGTGGGTTTGTACCTTTAAATCAGCCTCGCTGAAGTTTATTAATCGTGGTCGGAATCTAGATCGGCTTTTCTGAGTTTTCCAATTTTTCGGATTTAGAATCGAATTTATATTATTTTTTGAAGGCTTGGAGTTATAAAAAATAAATTATATTATCCAAAAAAAGGCACGTAATTATACTAAATTTTTGTTGCGATTTTTTTTTTCGCGGACTTCTCTTTTATCAGGGCGCATTAACCCCCCCCCCTATATACAGAAAATGAGTGGATTTTCTTTCGTTTTATATGTTTCTAAAGGCTTAACCAGTTGGAAAAAATTGAAATTCATATTCATTGAAACAATTTTTTTTTATGCTTAACTTTTAAATTAAAATTTACCTACGTATATAATTGGACGTTTTTTTTCAAAACATATAATATGTTTTAATTATGAAATCCATCTATTTTTGCAAATCCATCTTGTTTTTTTAACGCTATAACTAATTTATCTTGTATATTTATTGTCTTAATTTTATTGTTTTTTCCCGATTCTAATTATAAAAATTGCTCGATCTTTTCACCCATTACTACTACATTTTTAATTTTTATGGGTTAAAAAGTACCTATCTATTTTATTAACACTTATTTAAATATTTATTCGAATTCGGTTCTAAAATAACCGTGTTTCATGCAATATATGCATGCATGCTTCCTTCCTTTCCAGGTTATGTTAATTTTGAAATATTATTTTTTTATTTTGACAAATATTTTAATATTTTTAGCTGGATATGTATCCAGATTTTTGCGCTTTTTGATTAAAATGGTCCATATTTCCCCGATTTTTGATAATTATAGGTGAACCACTGTTATCACTTCCCATATACTTAAGCTAATATGAGATTTAAATACATTGGGGGGGGGGGTTTCGCTCACTAATTTATTTTTTAGATTCCAACGACTCAATTTTTTGGTAATATATATTTTTAATTTTTTAATTTTTCTTTACAATTGATATTTTTAGATTAACGAATAAAAATAATTTTTTCCAATAAATATTTCAAAGCGTTTTTTTATGTTTTTAAAAAATTGTATTATATTTTCCGCTATTTCTTCTATGATGTTGCCAAAATCAGACAGTCTGCGCCTCGTTTTGATATGAGACCCTCCTATACACATTATTTCTTACTTTTTTTGATTCCAATGAACTCCTCTAGCAAATTGTTATTTCATATTTCGTCCAAATTCTAAAGAATTTTTTTTTCACTCACTAAGCCCACATAAATACTCACGGCCTGAGCATCCACTAGACTGGTATCTACTTGACTAAACATTAAATTCTTTTCAATAGAGAAAAATCATGTATTAAAAACTTTCTTTTTAATTGGCCGCTTTTTGAAATTTCTTTAAAGCAGAAGAGTGATAGGTAGGAATACTATATCCCTTGAACCAATGCCCTCTAGGTATGGAGCTATTAGAGTGGCAGAGGGGAGTTGGGTGAAAATTTTTTTGAAAAAATTTCCTCTTTTTTTATTTTTTTAAATTAGTTTATCTAACTTTTTATTAACTTAGAAATAAATTTCCCGTAAAAAAAAAGGAAAAAAAATCAAGTAGGAATACTATATTATGAAAGCTATGCGAAAAAAAAATTAAGCAAAAAATGCTGACCACCTCATTTTTCAGCCCCTAAGAATGAAATACCTTCCCACGTTTTAGGGGCTTAATTATGTATTTTTCGAAGTACACTAAAATAAAACATCATATGGCGTTATACTATTCTTGGTTGGGAGTAGTGGGGACAGCTCACAGCGATTCGGAGGACAGCAATTCCAGAGGAGGACCATCTAGAAACAGGAGGAATCGATCGTTTAGCACAGCTGAGACATAGTCTAGTGCACAAGTCCACCATTCGACAGTCGGACGGATCTCAGCGTCTAACAGCTATTTGTAGGAAAGCCATTTCGATCAACCCCACGTTTGGGTGGGAGTCTAATTTTATTAATCCTGTTAGAAATAGGCACTATTTAGGAGCTCAATAACTTCAATGAACTATTTTTCATTGACAAAGAGCTTAATTCATGACCATTAAGGCCTCAGTCATACGCCTGCTTGAAGCATCGCCAGGGAAGGTCTTTCGGTTGGTAGATTTCACTCTTTTCCCGTAGGTACGCAGCCGGTAGTCCGGCAGAGGAGCTTATTGTAATTAGGATAATAGTCTTTTCTACACTTCATTTTATTTTTTTTAATTTTGTTTTTAATGACGTTATTGTACAATAAAATTCCGTGATACAAAAAAAACCCACATTTTTCAGAAAAAATACACATCTATAATTGTGCGTTTTGATTGATTGATATTGATTTGATCGGCCAATAATCAAACATATATATAGTTATATGCAAAACATATTTGCGAGCATTTCAAGGTGCCAAATTTTGAAAGCAAGGTAGAAATTCATGTGATCAATCAAATTTATTTAGATCGACATCTGTTCAAAATACGATATTCATAAGATTCATACTAACAAGCAATTTTTAAGATGAGGTTTAGGTTAGAATTTGCGAAATCTTTGAACTTACCTAGATGTTGGTTTAGTGTCCCAGAACGATTGCCAAAAATGAGTTTAGATGACAAGAATCAGACTGGACTCCTGAAAATAAAACATTTAAAGAATCAGATAGTTTCTCAATTTAAGCTAGAGGCTAACACAAGATTAAGATTATTACTGGGTGGGTTTGAATTACTATCTAACAATGAATTAAACGGCTTAATTAAAGAGGATGAAATTATAAGGTATTTCCCAGTTTTTTTTTAAATATATTTAAATATATGAATTATTGAGAAATTTAATAATTATTCTGAACTTAGGGTAGAAAAGGTAAAGCTGAAAAAAAGGATTAGGGATCAGGATTCAAGTTCTTTGCCAAATGTTATTACCATTCCTACCCCTGAAAACAGTATAAGTGTTAAAAAAAGAAAAAAAGAAAACCCCACACAAGAGACTAATAATACGGAAATTCTTGCAGGTAAAACAATAACTCAAAAGAGGAATGAGAGAAAACGCAAAAACATTAAAAAACATAAGGTCGCTTCTCAAGTAATCAGCGAGAGCTCTACCATTATCCCGTCCAAAAATAAACAAAACAAGTTTTCTGAAAGTAATTCAAACAATGAAATTCATTGTGAATCAAAATCAACTGATGATTTAAGCAATGAAAAGTCAAGCGAAAACATTAAAACTTCACATAATACTTTGCAAATCGAGAACAGTAAAGTTTGTGAAGCTATGCCTTCAATGGAACACTTAATCGTTAGACCTGAAGTTTCTAAAAAAAAAGATCCTCCGATTCCTGTTCCAAGAGGTAAACCAATACACCCTAGCATTGTCAAACAAAAGAGCAATATAGTTACAAAGCAAACGGAGAGTGTTCCATTCCAAGATTATATAATTACTAGGGTAGATCATGTAACAGATGATAGGAAGCAGCAGTTGCGAAAGAATAATTCAAATAGAGTCGATCTCCGATTTCCAATTCAAAATGCATATTATAAACAACTGAACGGATCCGATCTAGAACAAAATTCTAAGAGCGTAGAAAACCATGTTTCGTCTAAAACGGGTAAGGTCACTTCTGGCTCAGTAGCCCAAAAAGTATGGTCGAAAGATGTTATTCCTTCTTCAACAGATGAAAATGTTGATCTCATGTTCGAGCTAATCGACTCTGAATATCCTAGTAATAGAAATCAGCAAGAATCTTATGAGATGAAAAAGAATAATTTGAAATCAATGTATGGCGTAAACCAACATAAGTCGGATGGAACTGAAGACAGTAACGAAGCACCCGATGTGATTTCGAGTAAGCTCAGCACACCGTCAAAATATAAAAGTTCGGGTATTTCGTCAGTTAGAGATTCAGATTCTCGAAAAAGTATTAACAGGTTGACACCAAAAGAAATACTAGAGAACCCTCAATTCCTGAAGACCGATGCCAAAAATTATGAAAGCATGGCAAACCTAATAGGATTTCCAAAAACGGGATCAAGGATAGCATTTAAAACTATTGAGTTGGATGTTGAAACTTCAGAAGCCCAGGTATCAGAATTCCAAGTAGGTCTTGTTAAATCAGCAGATCCAGTCAACCGACAAGTTTCATTGGAATTCTTCTCAATAAACGGGCCAAATCAGTCTAACTCAGCTCCTCAAAAACTAGTAATGGATTTTAACATAGATATTGAAACTATGGATCTGAGCCAGTTCAGAAGCGAAAATGGGAGAGTTGGAGGTAACGCATCAGAAAGCCTCGGGAATATAACCTGCAAGCTTTTTGACTTTGATTCTTTGTTAGATGTCAAATTGGTACAATAATAGTTGTTTAATAGAAAATATAGACATCCTTTTTAGCATTAAATGACAGTTTGTTCACTAATAGTATTTTTTCGAATAGATACTCGGGTTTGATGGTGGGAGTTTTAGGCATTTAATTATTGACCGAATTTAACATAAAAAGCAAGAAAGGCTATATGAAATTGGTACTGACAGGCCAATTTGTTTGAAATCTCGTCAACTGTTTATAACGGAAAGATCCATTTGTTGGCTTTGAAGATTTTCACAGCGATATTTAATAATTAAAGGCCATTATCAACATACAAATAGTATTAATGCTTCAATAGCTGTAAAACATGGTATTGTCTTGTTCTACAGGCATGCAAGGGTGATTCTTTTATAGAGAATCAGTGGGGCTTATAGTTTGTACACAGCATGAGCTACACATAGCAAACATGTATATAAACTTAGTTTGCTTGCGCTGGTTTTTGATGGGGCAAATATAATGCAAATTTAGAGATTATGCATTATTCTGATTGTCACTAAATCCAGTGTAAAAAACAGCCAAACAATGCTCAATAGGAAAATAGGTGGATTAATCTTCCTTTGCACGAGCCAGTGAAAATTGGGGGTTTCACAGGCATTCACATTGTATTTCGTTTCTCCACTCTTACATGTGTACAAAATCTAAAAGTACTCGACACTACTTTTTCTTACCAATTTGGCAAAGACTAGTTTATGTCAATTTATTAATAATTGATATTGTTGTTGTTCGATTTATTATTTGCCCAAAAATATAAAGAAAAAAAATCACAAATTAAACATGTAATATTACAAGATGTATCAGCTGAATAGATTCGATTGTAGATAAATAGAGTGGAGGAATATCCTCCCCCTTTTTTGTTTATATAAATATCCTAGAAAATTTTTTTAAACCCTTTCCCATTAAATACTATCTACTCGCCCTCTTCATTCTCTTTTTTGAAAGGTTTCTTGTTCTTTCCATTACTATTATTTCTTCCACAATACTCCCTTCACTGAGTAGCTTTATTTTCTTTGGATTCATTATCTATCCCCTCTCTTTAATTTACTGGAGTTTCTTTATTTCTGGTTTGACCAATATTTAACTTTTCCTATTTCTATTTTTAAATAGCTCGATATTTTATTCCCTCCTTTCCTTTTTTTATAGCATTTCCCTTTCTATACTAAACCCTTTACAAATATTTTTATATCCTTTAAAAAAATTTCTTATTTCAATTATCAGGTGTCAGAACAAATTTTCCTCCATTTCAATTTATCTTACTCTTTCCATATAAAAATACGCCCCGGTTTAATACGAGGAAGCAGATCCCCTTTTCTTCTCGTAAATATTGTGACTTGAAAAAAATTATATATATATAATGGGTCCTGATGTTTTGCCTCCCAAATCTGCCAGAAAGCCTAAAAGATCCAGAAATTCTGAACAAAAACAAAAAAACGCTATCCCAGCTACTCTTTCAACTTCAAGGAAGTCCTTGGATGCTTCAGAATTGGATAAAGCTGCTAAAGGTTAGTTACTCCGCTATTTCTCATTTCCCATTTCTTAATTTGATGTCTTTTTTTAAATAGAAAAAATCCAAAAAGAGGTTTGCAAAAAACTTCGTATACAGCTTTCCGAGCTAGAAAAGGTATTTTCCTCTCATCATCTATCAAAAATTTATCCCTTTATAAAAACTCTATTTTCTTAAAGATCAACGATAAACTCTCCGTAAAGCTGTACCGGAGCCAAAAGAGAATAAAGCGACTTAAAATAGAAAAAAAGTAATCTTTCATATTTAAAAACTGATATTCAATTTACTGATCACCTTTAAAACCTTATAGTATTCTTTTTGAAAAAATCGAAAAGTCTCAAAAGTATAAAGACTCCGATTTCGAATCAAATTCTGATTATGACTCTAATGCGCCCCTAAGTTACCCTTACTCTGTAAGCATATATATACTATATACTATGGTTGTCTAAAACTACATTTGAAACTGAATTATTTAGATTGACGAAGAATCTGATAGTAACTCTATAATTCCTCTCAGCATTTTGGCAGAAGAGAAACATACACTTGAGAACGAAAACCCAACCACCACCAAAACATCTGAATCAATCCCAAAGAGAAGGACTAAAAAGTCGAAGAAGTCTGACGATAAACACCCTCAAAAGGATGTTCCAGGTTACGAAGAACAAATTACTCACTCTGAAGCTCCCACATCAGAACGCAAAAAACGAGCTGAGCGGGACCCTAATGCTCCAAAAAGACCTGCAAATGCCTTTGTAATGTATTGCCAAGAAGAAAGGTTGAATTCTAAAAATACAAGCTCTGATACTACAAATTCCGAGATTTCTAAACAAATGAACTCTAAATGGAAGGAACTGTCAGCTTTGGAAAAAAAGA
Source organism: Smittium mucronatum (assembly GCA_001953115.1). Lineage (NCBI taxonomy): Eukaryota > Fungi > Kickxellomycota > Harpellomycetes > Harpellales > Legeriomycetaceae > Smittium > Smittium mucronatum. The sequence goes on from LSSL01005622.1 coordinate 7,088, forward strand.
AGTACTATGACAAATATGAGGACCTTAAGAATGAATACAATAAAAATATGTCTCAATATCTCGAATCGTATACAAAATCTAATACAACCCCCGCAAACAGCATGACACCACCCACTCCTTTTAATGATAACCACCTCATCCCATCATCAAGGAAACTTAATTTAAGTGGTGAGAATAATGTTTACGACAATAGCCAAAACGACGATTCTGTTTCAAATCTTAAAGAACCCAGCCCTAGCCCCACGCCTAATCATCCCTCAAATGATAGTTCTCCTGCTTCTTCGCATTCTTCCAAAACCAAAGATTCAAGCAAAGATCACCCTGAGATCAAAGTGGATTCCGAGTCCATACCTGAAATCTCAAGCTCTCCTCATAACGATTCTGACACACCACTTTGCTCCAACCCTATCGATGAAGAATCAAAATTTCATGATTCTGGTAACACTTCTGAAAATGATGACCATGTTGTCTCACAAGAATCACCTCCAACAATCGATTCAACCGAACAACTTATTTCACCCGGTAGTCAGAGCCCCTCCCTAGCTTCCTGATTCAGTTATTCTAATATGTGCATCCTTTTACAGCATTCTTTCAAGCGAATAGAGTATTTGTTTTGCTGTATTTTTAATACATTCCTTATTTAATTTTGATATAGTATTTGAAAATACAATAAATTCTTATTTTAAACTTTTTTAAATAATTTATCAAGCTAGACCACAATATTATTCATTAACTCTTTTTTTTTTAATTATCAAGAACCTAATTAATGACATTACAAGTATTATTTATTTAAAAATAAATCATCGATGATCTTATTCCTGAGTATCCATTATTAATTAATAAATCGCTTGTGTTTGCCGGAAGATTAGGGATTTTTGTTTTCACTGCTGTGCTAATAATGCTGTTTTTTAACTCGTATGGAGTCAGTTTTGGATTGTCTACCAAGCTTAGCGCAGCAACCCCCGAAGCAATAGCAGCCGCTATTGAAGTTCCGGTGAGCGGCAAAACTCCGGAAACAGACCCAGCGACAGCTGCAAAAACCATAGAGCCAGGGGCTAAAACATCAACACATTTTCCAAAATCAGCTACACCTGTGTTGAATGCATCATTTCCTGGAAGAATGGATGATGCAGTCAAAGTATTGTTCATGCCGGCTGGTGGATACAAACAGGCATCCGTATTGTAATTACCGGCGCTTGTGACTAACAACATATTTCCTTCATTGCCGATTTGGTTAATTATAGATGACATGGTCTCATAAAATGTACCATTGGGCAAATTTATTGAAAAGTTTATCAACCCAGCAACAGATCTACCTAATTCAAGCTTTTTTGCTTTTTTAATGTGATCGAGACACCACATTAAACCGGATTCGAGATTTGACAGAGTACCTGAATTATTTTTGTCTAAAACTTTTACAGAAACGAGCTGTACAGTTTCAGAACCGATAGCCTGCTTAACTACTCCGTTATTCCGTCCAGCTAAAACCGACGCAATTGCAGTTCCATGACCTACTTTGTCCGATTCATCTTCACCAGCTACGAAGTTCTTGTTTATTATTGACATCCCTAAAAAGTCGTCGTGTTTACTATCTATTCCTGAATCTACAACGTAAACGTAGATTTTTGGGGGTTTTGTTATAGTATCTTTTGGGTCGCTTTGAGGTATTGCGGGATAGTAATATTCTTGGCCATATGGTGCAAAGTTATAAGGTTGGCTTATGGGAGAAGAAATTCTTCCCAGATGCCAAGGAGCATATCTTTGTGAATTCCACAATTTTCCTATAACTGAAATACTGCTATCAGATGCATCCCTCCCTTGAAAATAGCTTTTAATCAAAGAACTTTTTGTAGTTGTACTGTTGTAATCTTCCAAGTAGGTCACGTTCGATTTAACGCCGTCGTTTACAAGTTGAAACGGCACGATTTCTCCAAACCCATCATTTATAGAATCCATGCCAACATCTAAACCTCCAGAGTCCCAATATAGACTATTTTTTCTCCAAGGATTGAGCCTTGGAGCTTTTTTAGCCCATCTCCTTCTACCGCTTCTTCTGCCTCTTATACTATAGCGAGGCTTGGCGACAAAACCTCTTCTAAACGTTTTATTGTTGCGAGGTTTAGCTATTAAACCCCTTCTACTTGTTTTATTGCTGCGAGGTTTAGCGATAAAGCCTCTTCTAAAAGGTTTATTATGGCGAGATCTAGCGACAAAACGTCTTCTAAAAGGCTTATTATGGCGAGATATAGTGATAAAACGTCTTTGTCTTTGTCGTCGTGAATTTAGTATTTTATTATGTCTTTTCTTTTTTCTATAATTCCTTGATATTGAAATAGATTTGAAATAACCTTTGTATTTTTTTTTTATATCACCATTCATACTTTTAAGAGTGGGCCCAATATATTTTTGAAATCCTTTAAATCCCCCACTTGTGCAAAAGTTATTTACAGTGCCTCCACATTTACTGTTCCATTGAGGAAATATAATTTGAAAATCTCTATGAACTCTGCGTTTGCCTAAATGCTCTTCTAAAACAGCCACTTGGTCCAAAACAACTTTCACTCTCATAACTTGCAGCTTCTTGCTATTGAACAATAGCTTTGGGCTTGAGTTTCTTAACAGGTAACTTATTTGTGGGGTTGTACATATTTCTATTAAATTTGATGAAATGTCGGGCAAGCTGAAACATTCATTCTGCCCCTTATTCCCACCTACCGGAACTCTGACTATATATGTCATTATTTTTTCAGGACTTTCTCGACTCCTAATGTTGATAGCCGAAAGAAGAGAAACTAAAAGAAACACTAATTTTCTTGGCCTCATACTTTAAACCAAGATTAGTTTTTTTTAGGTAAATATAAATGATAATAAATTACAAAATAATGATACATGTGAGTGATACTGATATGAAATCTTTAGAAAGTGTGCTAGAAATAGCTATATATTTTCGCCGAAATGGCCACTCTTTTCGATTTTATTTACAGAAAAGAAGGTTTTCGGATTCAAAACCTTCAAGCTTAGGGCATATACTACATAATTCCTTCCATCGGATCATAAATTAATTTTATAAACTCATTTTAATTTTATTTCACCTACACCCTCCAGACCATTTTTTTAAATTCAAATTTCTTTTCAAAACTGTATAATGGTTAAATTTGAGATTGGATTTCAAGTCAATCTAGAATCTAAGGTTCCTATTGCATTGATTCCATAAGCTGGAAATAAAAAAACTCAATAATTATATGAATATTAGATAGTAATATTCTAATACTGAAGACGTGCACATCAATTTTTAAACCAAATCGAATGAAATTAACAAGATCTAGTTCTTTATACAATTGATATTTTTTGAAATCCATACATAATACCCTTTTTCAAATTTCTACAATAACTGAAACTAGTTTAATATAATGTCAATGTGTGATAATATCTAGACTCATGGTGATGAAAAGCACCCGTTTTGGACGTTTTTTTATTGAGCGTAAGAGCTCTAATTCTCGACTTTGACTTGCAGAAAAAATAATATTAGTGTTTGGATCTTCGACAAAACCTTTAGGTGTTTATTATTGGTGAAATTACATTTTATAGACAGTGATAATTAATAATTGGGACAGCTTGTTGGAAACAACGATCTCGAAAAAGGATTATCCGCTTTTCAAAATTCTGAATTAAAAAAAAGAGATTCTAATTCTATTTGTATATCAATATAATAGTAACAATTATTGTTGGAAACTATAATTATATTCAAGTATTGGTTGTGAATAAAATGATATTTTCTAATTATTCTGAAAAAGGCCAAAATAGCAGTAAAATTTTTTTGGAAGCTTTAACCCCTTCTAGAAAATAGACTCATTTTTTAGAACCGAGTTTCTAATAATGGCCATATTTATCCGAACAAATTGAAAGATTAACCAACCATCATTAACTCTATGAAAACAAGCACAATTTCGTGTAATTATTGTATATACTTTTTCATAATTTGTAACACCATTTTCCCAAATAGGCTTATCCAAACATCCTCCCCCTTCATTTATTTTATCGTTAAATTTTATTGGCAGATAGAATTTGTTAAAGCTATGAGAAAAAAAAAGTTCAAGGTATAGAAAAGTCTGATATGCTCAACGCTTATAAATTTCTCTGCGGGTCTTCCAGATGCACGCACCTAGGGGAGATTGGAGTAATATTACCCTTCACTTTTTAACTTGCTGTGAATCAATGGCTGTATTAGAAGAGTTGGCTAATAAATCATAATTTAATGACTGATTCATTGTGTTTTTGAATTGTTTAGCCTCTTTTCGATCACAACAGCTACATCACGGAGTTTTTTTTTTTTTGAAGTTTGCAGAAATCCAAATCGGATGACCTCTTCCAAGCATTTAATGTATTGGATGATCCTCAGAATACATTCAGGATCTAAATCTGGTATCAAATAAGAATCAGAGATTTGAAATCTGGTCAGTTAATCCTCCCAAACCTTGAAAGTTGATAATATGCACTTTTGTTTTTACCCAGCACTAATATTTTTACTGGAATGCAAGCGAGAATCTGGTGGAAAAAAAATAAAAAATACGCAATGTGACGAATTAAACAATAATAAGAAAAAACAGGTCGTATGATTTGTGACATGTATCAAATCCACCAACAAATCAGCATATTAAAAATTTGGATAGCCATTGGTTAGATAACAGACGATAATTGCTTTTTATTGTTTTGAAGAGCAAATGAATATTGTTATTTACAATAATAGACCTGCCACGCTTGCAGGGTAATATATCGTGCAACACTCAGACTCAATAGTTGATATAACCGAATCCCATTTCCTTCTCGGTCACAGCATTACATGTGATAACCAACAAAACCAGTTTTTTTTCACCTACGAATAAAACTTGGCATTATATTGGTTGATTCATTATCTAATTCAGTGCAGGCAAAGTTAATTTGTTTTGATGAGAATTCGGTATTTTAAAACAAAAAAACCCTTTGGAAATATCTTGATTGGAGAAAAGCTAGTTACAAAAGCCCGAATAAATTGAAACAGCCGACAAAATCGGTTAAATTTGATGAAAAGATGGCATATTTGTTTGTTTATGTTTTTTCGATTTTGATATGAATCGCCATTTTCATATGAAACCTCCTGCAATTTTCCTTGCAAAAGTGTTTTATAATGACCGTATATCTAGAACTTTTTTTATTCAACTCTTTCGCTGCCGGCGAACACTTCGTGCCATTTTCATATCCAATATTTATGTTATCTTTATTTCCACTTGCTAAATTAATACCATACTGGCTATATTGTTGAAATTGGTTCATCGTTTATTAATATTTGGCAAATAAGGGTACTTAAGACACCAAGACGAAAGGTTTTAACTTTTATTCCTTGATACAAATAATATTAATAAAAGTGTATATGATAGATCAATTGTGAAATCTGACTTTTTTTACTAATCATATAGTTGGATAGATAGGAATTTACTTCAAAAATAACCCAAACAAGTGCCATATTAATCAAGGGTACGCTTCCTAGTTGCAGAACCTCTGGCACAGTGTATTATTGGATATGTTAAAATGTTTAGGTTAAATGGGTTTATAGACTTGTTTAATAGAAAGTGGGTTACTATTCAAAACAATAAAACATATTAATATTTATCTCACACAATTTAGCAAATGGCTGGTTAGATTTTTTTACACTCTAATCTATTGGAGGATTAGTTCCGAGTCGTATATTATACGGCTAAAAAATGTTATAAATTCTATTGGTTAATATGCTTTGTTTTGCCAATAGATTTTTTTTGGAACCTCAGTTTTTGATTTCCCAATAAATTAGCATACTTCTTTTGGGCATATTTCATAATTAGGAAGGCTGAAAATTTATAATAAACTTTACCTGTTTTCTAAAAAGAATCAAATTCATATCTTATCGGCTCATATTAGAAAATATTTTATCTGAATTAAACAAAATTAAATTATGTGTTAATCTATTGATACAATGAAAGCACATTTTGCTTTTCTATAGCCTAAATAAAGGCTTTAAATAATTCTTTGAATTGTGAATATAAAAGAAACTAAATTTGCATGTTTTTAATTTCTAAGGCTCTAGATACTGTATGGTGTTAAGAGACTGAATTTTTTTTCTATCTGGCCAGTTTGTCCCATGAACATAAACTAATAAAGAATATATATTACATGATGGTATGGACGGCTAGTCATGATTGCGTGGTGTGTATAACTACTGGGGACAATAAAGTGATTAAAATAACCAACTTTCTGTTTTTTGTACCAAAGTACTAATAAATCAAATGCGAATCCAGATACAGGCGATATGGAACAATATAAAAACAATCTATTTTTTAGTAAAACTATTAATCACCCCTATTTATAAAATATCCCGCATTAATAATCAGAGAGATTTGTTAAAAAATTCTGTGTTGTTATATTTTATCAAATTATATAAATTGTCTAAGTGAGTCATCATTTATATATAAAAAAAAAATTTATGACCTACTAGTTTCATATAAATTTGGCATATTCTATTGATTTGAAAAGGGTTTATTCGATATCAGCAATTGGACTATTCGAGCACCACATACTACTTACTAATAGGAGTTTGGATTTCACAATAAAATAAGCCCTATCGATGTAGTTTTTACATATTAAAAATTGTTGTTTCGGATTTTTACCATCTATATTTCATGATTTAAAAACAATATTGGTATCCTAAACAAGTTAACTTGAAACAAAATAAACCCAAGCGTTATTTATCAAATAGCTATTCAAATCAATAGAAGCTCCAATAAGGCTTATATGTTCTTTTGCATTCCTTTAAAATATAAAGACGTCATAGTTAGGAAATATGTAATTTTGTGAAAACTTATCGTAAATTTTCTAAGGAACATGCATCATATAAATATCAAGATGTCAGGACTGATGACCTACAGGACATTTCGCCTAATTTTTAAACCTATTAAACCTCTGAATTAAAAAACTCCATCCTGTAAAAGCCAAGTATTTCTGCAAAAAATGCATATTTTTGTTGGTTTTTCTGAGTTGACTGTTTATTGGACAAAAATTATGTGAAATTTCCTGTAGGTCTTCAGTCACGTCACCAAATTTCAACAAAGATTCTGTATTTTTTTTGAAAAAGTTTCGTTAGACCCACTCTTAATTATTCTAACAGTATTCCGCAGCAGATTATGTGATAAATATTGAAAAGTATTAATCTATTTTTTTAACACTGCCTTCGAGTCGGCAATAGAGCAAATAAGTCGCTCCTAATCTTTATATGTCTATAAATAACTCTAGCAATAGAGTTTGGATACAGAAAAAAATAGGAAACTCTATCTAAACCTTTTAAGCCAACCGCATTTTCCCTAAAGTCTTCAATAAACCCGGGTATCAATTAAATTTACCCATCAATGTAGCATACTTTTCCCACAATCTCTACTATTTTAATTAAGGCACTACGTGTACTTGTTTGTCGCATGGTTGGTTTTTTTTTTTAAAAAAAAAAGTAATGTTCGATATTGGCGACCAAGAACCCAAAAACAAAAACAAAAAGTACCATTTAATTTCAATATAATAACATGAATCTAGTTCAAATGTATGCGTTATTTCATTTTAGTAGTATGTATTCTATGCATTTTCTGACTATACATCGAATTTTATCCCTTTCCTTTTTTAAATATAAAATAAAATACTTGTACATTACACTACACTACCATCAAATGCGTTTTTTTTCTTTAAAATTTGTTAGAAAGAAACAGTATTCCCCAAGCCTTGCTATATACAACATCTATTAATTGTTCAAGAATTCGGGTGGGATGAATTTTAAAACACAAAATTAGACAATAAAATCACTAAAAGTTCTCAACCCGTTTTCTATATCGCTGGTTTTTATTCAAAAAAAATTAATTGATTATAAAATTTGTGCAAAGTAAAAACGGTAAAGGCTGTAAAGGCTGGAAAGGGGTACGCAAAAAATTAAAATGATTGAAAATTCGCAACAAAGGTCAACATTTATACCCCCTCAAATCAATTGAAGCCCTTTATAAATTTGAAAAAGTAGTAAGGTATTTTTTTATTTTTGACACATCAACTTTTACTAATTCTGAATCTGTTGCCAAAAAATGAACCTCCCCACTTGAAATTACCTCTATGCTCTATCCGAATAGCTCCCCAATATAGGCGATTCAATTTATCTGCCTCATAATAACAGAAAAGTGCTAGAATCATTGATTTTGCGGTATTGTTTGCGAGTTTTCCAACAAATTATTTTATGTGTTTTTTTTCTCGGCAAAGCATCATATTTATTGATAAAAACGATAATCTTTTCATTTTAGAAGGCAAAAGTAATTTTAGCAACCATTTGGTATAGCATTCCATAAAGTATATGCCTATATCCAAACTAGTGAATTAAACACATCATTGATTCATTAAAAAATGATAATTTGGTTATAAAATAAACACTAAAGAATCCCGCAATAAACTGAAAATAATGATATATAAAATATGAATTGGCTCCGATTAAAATGCTTTTTGGTGGAGATAGTAAGAATATTCACCATTTAACTGGTTTTGATCCTAGCAAGTGATCTAGATCCCTTTCTTTTGCGCAATAAACAAGTGATTTGCTAAGATACATCTCTATAAGACGTATTCGGCTTCGCATATAAGCGTTATAGCATCAACAAATAAATATACATGAGGAATCAAAAAATATATTATAAACAGCTATATTTATAAACAGATGATCGTCAATCAAGTAGAAATATTTTCTGAAACTTTCGTTATGCTAATTTATATCACTGACCCGCCAAGTCGTTATCTTGCAATAAAATTCCGTGTTAAAAAAAAAAAGAAATCTCGCGGTGTCATTAGAATAAAAGACCAGATATATAAATAAAAAAGCTGATAAGATGCGCCATTCTAGAATAATTTTAAAAAATAAATAAGCGAAGAACCATTCTTCGGTAAGCAGATAGTCTAAATTATTTTAAGTATACAGAGAATAAATATCTTAATAAATGAAAAAATGTAATATAAACATAGAGATAGACCTTTGGAACGAGCCAATAATATCTATTTTTTAATCACATAATTTCCCTTATTTTTTTTCGCAATAAAATTACTCTACAAGAGTAAAAAGCATTTTACTTAATTTAGCCAATAATATTAGCTAAAAAATATCGTACCGGTGTTTTTTTATAGTAAAAATACAACCGAGTTGAATAAATTTACATCAATTCCTTCTTTCATAACCAACAGTCAAGCTATTCCGTTTTAAAAAGAAATTTTTTTTATTTTTTATTTTTTTTCATCCCAAAGGAATTCCCCTAATTTAATTTATTTTTATTTTTATTAGGTCTATTAATTGGAATAAACTATGTGCCTTCATAAATAAATCTCCAAGAGTATGTTTAAAATAACCGAATATATTTTACTTTCACTGAAAAAATATATAAATTTAACGTTTTTATTCTCAAACTATAAATCATTTAAGAATATTTATATAATATTTATATAATATTTTCAATTGTATTAGAAAGTAGAATTCTCACAAGCGAACCTTTTTTAGTTCCTATATTTTTATTAGGCTAAAATATCGTCAAATTAATGATTTTTATCGTTAAAGTGTAAAAAATTGAGGTGAAATTTTCCAATTATCTGTCTATAAACGTTTGTAAAAAAACCCCTTACATATTCTCATACTATTTTCTTTTTTTATCTACTCGAATTATTATATGTATAAAGAGTGGCTCTTTATCAATGATATGTGTGGGGATTAAATGGATATACATTTATACGTAATATAACAAATAATGCCAAAATATTTTTTATATATTTAACAAATATTAAGGTTGAATAAAATTTATGGAATCTTGAATATTTGTTGTTTAATTCTAAAAATTGCGCTGTTTCGATATATTAGTACTGATGATATTCCTAGTTTTCTTTTTTATCACGGAATTTTATTCTCAGAGGATTATATTCTTAGTATAACCATCTAACCACATAAAAATATTTATCAATTTTTATAGAGTAAAATTTGCATTTATTATAACCAAAAATTTTATATATAAAAAATATCATAAAAATAATCCGATTTTTTTTTTTTTTACAATTTCCAAGTGTAATCAGAAAAAATACATATTCTAGCTCATATCATTGTACACTTTGGAAAAAAACCTAACTTTGATACATCTTTTTGAAAGCGGAAAATGTTTCTGAAATTTCTTTCAAGAAATTGAAATTAACTCCAATCTTTGTTATTGCGATTTGTCTTTAATTTTTAACAGTTTTTTTTGAAAAAAATATTGTAAAAAGTTCCATAAAAAATATAAAAGGGCTATTTTTGTAAAAAAGTGAAAACTCGGGCTTAAAAATGCATATTTTTCTGAAAATATATTGAAATTTCCCTAAAGACTTAAATATTATGATACCAATCATTTTCCATTAAATCAATTAAAAGTAAACCTTATCGACATGTATCTTACAATTTTATCTATAAATATATAATTAAATTATAAAAAGTAATTATATCATTCTGAGATATCAGGCTATTTGAAATTATCAATTAAAATTACTAAAATCTTGAACTTTATAAGTGTGTGTGTTTTTTTAACTCAAAATTCGATTAAACTAATGCAAATAAGAACTTGACCAAGTTTTCGTAGTCAAAGTTATAACATTTACTTCTTGACACATTTTCTGCTTGTTTTATTCAAAGAATTATACAACCCATATTTAAATTGTTTAATTTTCTCTATACCCCTCATAGAAAAAAATATTATCTGTATTAAAAGATAATTAAAATTAGAATAATATTGTTTTAGCAATTAAAATGAAGGGAAAATTTGGTAAAACATAATCTTCTTCGTAATTTCATAACTCAACCAACTAATTCAATTATTAAAATAGATTATAATTTTATTTTAAATTATTCATAGCAAACTTAAGCATATCCATCCAATGAATATGATTTTTATATTATGTAATCAAAACTATTAAGTTCAAAAATTGCGATTAAAATTTTTTGTGAAAACTATTGGATAGGTGAAATTTTATTCCTATCGACTGTATTTATTCGTCTATACCACTAAATTCAAAACCTTTTTATTTATTTTATAAAAGTAATAAATTAAGTTGATAACAAGTTTAACAAGTTTTCTTTTCTTATACATTAAATAATGTTTATTTTCTTTCCACAAATTATAAAAAAAAAGT
>LSSL01005639.1:0-19009 GCA_001953115.1 Smittium mucronatum
CAATTCACAATAAAAAACCAAGATATATAAATGTGTTATATTTTTATAGTATGTAACTACCTTTTTAATCTGATTTCTTTATGTTTCGGTTTCCAAAAGTAAAGAACGTGTATCGGTCGACTTGGTATATTTATGAGTTCCTATTCCTGTGTTTTTTTTTCCAATTTTTTAGAAAAGTCAAAAAGATGCGTGTTTGCATCACCACCCCCTTCAAATTATTTGTTTAGGAAATACATATCACAACTTGTAATCTTGTTAATATATTTGCTACAATTGGTCTAAAAATAAGCTTTAATGATATATTTCATTATTCATTCGCTAAAATATAAATCCAATTGAGAAAAAATATCCAATAAAATACGGGATCACAACCACACAGAGATCAAAATATTCACATATGGATCACGTCCACCAAAAAAGGATCAAATCCACATGGGGATCTCATCCACATACAACATATATATTTGGAAATATCTAATAAATGGCAATAAGAGAAGATTAATTTGTGAATTATGATTTAAATTTAAATAAACGCGTTATTCTAATGACTTTAAATTTATTTCAAATAAATATTGTTATTTTATCACAACTTTATTTATTAATTTAACGCGTTTATTTCATAATAAATTTTATTTCGCGATAATATTGCTTCACATTATTATATTCATTATATATTGATATAATTGGTTAAATATATTATCATGTATTTATTTTGATTGTTTTTTTTTTTTAATTTTTCGAAAAATGGTGTTGTTGAAATAAGTTCACAAATTGCATTGGCCGCCTAGTATATTCAATTGAAAACCATTACATATCAATCTTATTTGGTTTGAGGCGGCTTTTAAGATAGTTTATGTATATATTTATTAATGGAGTGTGTTTTTTTTTAAAATTTAGAGCAACGATTAGGGCTATTATTTTTTTAAAAAGTTTAAATATAAAATGATCTGTTCGTTTCATTAGCTAGAATTCATGAAATGAAGAAGGGGTGGTTTTAAAAAGTTTATTATTACAAACCTTACAAAGGTTGGATAAATCTATATGTAAGAACCGTATATATTATATGTCTGAAATTGATTTGTACAAGAGTAGACGCAATTCAATTATTTTATTATAATTCTCATCCTTTTTTTTAAAAAAAAAAGATGAAGGCTGGTGGGGGGAGGGGGGGGTAGAGTTATATTTTCTTTTGTTTATATACTTTTATTATTAACCAAGAAACCAAGTCTATAAGAAAACACTTGAAAATATGGATTTAATATTGGATGCACTTGTAACTGGTGGCGACCTAAAAATTCGTGAATTTGATTTTTATGAGGATTTTTTGAGGTTAAGAGGTTTTGGAGCATATTTTTTAATTCTAAAACCAAAAACCCAAAGATTGAGATTAATTTAATATTTAACATCTACATTTCGATACTCGTGTTTTTTTTTTTCAAAAAAGCAATTAAAATAATAAAAAATAAAAATCCATATTTTGTGTTTGTATATATTAATTTCCTTTTGATCATCAAAAAAAATCACTTTAACTTGTTAAAATCCCACGAAAAAATTATTTTTTTAATTTAAATCCACAAATATAATACGAAAAATGTTCCGAAAGCAAAATATCCGAGTTTCGTTTAAATAATATTGCATATCATTCTTTAAGCCGCGTTTGAAGGGCGCTAAATATGTATTTCCTAAGGTAACAGAATCTCTAATGACTAGTTTGAGAAAAATCAATTGTAAACACACCTCTGCAATAATATATTATCTTCAAATAAGAATAAGATGGAAATCGAAAGAGAATATTATATAATGCGAATTATGTGGGATGTGTAATTAGTAAAACTGACACATGGGGGTCAGTTATCAAAGAGATCAAATTGTATATTATGAATAAAATTAAAGGGCCATAAATTTATTTCATTTTAATGTATATGAGTTCTTCTGAATAGTGAAAAAGGAATATAGAAAAACTGCTTATTTTCCCTAATACATAAATATAAAATCTTGTTAAATTAAAAGAAAATAAAAATGACCATAATCAACCATCCATAAATAAAATTAGCTAGTTGAAAATGTAACGATTTCAAATATTGACAGCAAATAATTTTTTGTTTTTAATATAACAGGAGAATATCAAACATTTAGTGTAGTTGTTAAAGCACAAATTTCATGCTGAGATGCAACGATTGATAGTATTTAGATTAAGGAACAGCTAGAGACTAATCTACAGATACAAATGTGCAATTATATTTGGGGATCCATGTTGATAGGACGAATATGATCCAAGTAGGGTTTGTTGGGTTAGAATTTTATTTCTAGAAATAGTCAGGAAATAGAATGTTTGGCTCCTTGCAAAGAAACCACACTATTCGAGAATAAATGTTTCGACAGTTGGATCGTTTTCAAATTCTTATCACTTCCATTTCAGCATTCTTAGGGAATATTTTTAAATCCCAATGAATGGAGGGTTTCTTATTTCTTATTGGGCTAGAGTTTCCATGAAAACATTTATAAGTCATGGGGTAGATGAAGCGAAATTATGGAGAGCAAAGAGGTGGGGGTGAGTTTTGTGTTCGAGAACTTTCACTTTGTATAATTTGCAGGAAAGTATCTGATGCACCGCCTTGATTTTTTAGCTTTGACGGACTTAGCAATACATTTTAGTCAAATTAAAAGATTGCAAAATAAATATCGCGAAATAGAGTCCAGATTCTCTAAATTGGCGGATGATTAAATGGAACGTTTTTTTAGTCCTTAGGAATACAAAATCATTCACTTTCATATACTTGGTAAAAACATATGTATATTCAGGTCATAAGCTCGCACCAATTATCTATATTTACACTTTTTCGAAAAAATAGCCTGATTAAACCCCAAATGTAAGCATGGAAATATGTGATGAAAAATAGGCTTAGTTTTTGTAACTCTGATTTTAAAATGGAAAATAGGCCAGCGAGAGCTGCCCTTCTTAGATAAAAAGATCTGAAAATGTGTATTTATTGGTAGGAAGACAGATATATGATTATGGGGTCAATGTAAGTATTTTGATCAGTTGCCAAATAGTAAATAGCTGATAGAGCATACTCCAAAAGAGGTAATTGTGTCAATTACAAAATATATCCCTCAAATTGGCATATTCTCCTGAAATTATTAAATGAATGACGTTTCCTAGCCTTTATCGTCTAGAAGATTGAATTGGGCCAGCATGGCTAGCCAATAATTATGGTGATTTACTTCATATTAGAGATAGGCTTATGCTTTATTGATTGTATTTTTTTTATGGTAAATAGATTCGTTAAATGCTTAGCGAATCGGCTTGCATTAATTTCTCTGATTGGTAAAAGAGAAAAATCTTTCTTATAGGTTTAAGCGCTTTTCAAGTACACAGTGAATGTAAACAGTTCAATTGGTTGCATGCAAAATAGTGGTTGGCTCTGGTTTTCAAAATAAGTCAAAGCACACGCTGGCGTTGAATCTAGAATTTTGTTCACATTTAACTCTTTAAGGACCGGAGGAAAAAATATGACAATATTTTAGAAATGTAGATATTTGATTTCAAATCGGTGGAGGATTATTATTCATCAAGGGAATGTGATATATCTCATAACGTAACTGCAAAAATTGGAGATTTTTAACAGATCGAGCTTTTTTTTACTACATATATATTGATCAAATAGGCATATATATTAACTAACTCAATATAGATAGAAAATCATACTCATACCAATAAAAGTTTCTATACTTTTTCAGCAGAAAAATTCTTTCAAAGTTTCAATTGGAACATCCCAATGGGTTTACGTATTATTTTTTGGGATAATTTCCCAATACGAAAGTTAGTAGAAATATGCTAGAAAACCATCATTACTAAAAAATAATAATTCCCGAATCGAGCTGGCGAAAGAGAAAAAATTGCCTTATAAAAGGAATAATTATCTTTGGGGCAAAAACACAAATAAAGCGGAATGAAACGAGGCAATATTTATTTATGAATAAAGCATTTTGGTTGATCGAATATTGTTTACGATTAATAGGAAATCGATGAATTATCTGACATGATTCCAAAAATGAATCAGGTTACTGAGAAAGTAAAATGCTAGCTGGCTGTTTGCGTTTTTGTAAGAATAAGTCCATTTGGCTCCCGCTTATTTATTTTTTTCAAAAACAATGAATTGAATTGAATTTTACTGAATTTAGCCAATTATCAATTGTTATTATAATATTTTTTATCAGTCAGATAAATTTATTATTAATGCCGATATGTGATTGGTATTGGATTGATAAGTCATTTCAGATAATGAATGCTAACAAATTAAAAATATACTGTGTTTTGTCCCTTTGATGGCTAGCCACCCTGTATAAAAGTAAAGATGAATGTTGATAGGTTTCATGAGGCAAATTCTTGAGCCATTAGCCTTTTCTTGGCCTAAAGAAGCTCCGAGCTCTTATTTGCGAAATTAAACATTTTCTGATTGTTGACAATGAATATTGGCTTAATATTAAAACCTGATTTTTAGTTAAGCGTTCGTATTGATAGAAAATTGGTGACTATTTTTGTACCTCTTTCAGGGAAAGAGGTAAAATAGTTTGAATTAATACTGCCACCACCAAATAAAAGTACGTAAAACCCATTAGATAACTCCCTAGTCCATTGCCAGGTTTGAATGAGAGTTAATATTCACTTAGTGGTGTGTAGGGGTTTAATTACACTTTTCATTGGCTTGAAAGAAATGGTGTTTCCTTATATCGGATGCTATACTATTAGAAAAAGGATACAGGTAATATACACGGCTTGATGTGAGGGTAAGTGCAAATGGAAAGTAGTCTAGTGGTAATATACAGAAGTCATTTGCAAAATTGGAAAACTTTCGGCAATTAGTATATCTGGCCCTAGTCAAATTATCAGTTTATGGTATGTCTCTTGGGACGCGGTAATTTCTAATTCAGGATATCATGAGCTTATTAAAATATCTCCAAAGCTCCACCCACACAGAATATTCACCTGGTAAAAATTATTAATAGCTATCTAAAGCAAGCTCAAGGGATTTCTGAGAATGTGCTAGTCGCTGACAATCCTTTATCAATGTGCAAATGATTTTTGATTCCATTCCCCAAACCTCCAAATCCATATTTCGTTCGCAGGTGTGACCAGCCAATGGGTTATAAATTACACTTACTCTTTCCTACATGAGCTATCTCTATACGAAAATACACTCCAAAGCAAGGATTGTCTTCGAATGCAGGATTATCTTAATATGATATTGCTATTTTTAATTTAAATTGTTTCTATTTGTTAGAAAATTAATGTCTTTTCTAATTTCGACTTTTATTTTTTAAAGACCACATTATATACTAAATCTAGAATGTATCACCATTTCTGGAAAATATTAAATTATTTTATTGGATAATTATAAATACTGACATCATAAATCTGAATGGGAATTTTTCATTTGCAAGAACAATCGATGTCTATTATTTGATGATTGATTAAAAATATTGTTATTCCAATTAAAATTTACTAAAATATTGTTGCTGTCTAATAAGACTCAAAACATTTTCCGAAAATAGCAACAATTTGTGATAATTTTTGACAAATATGGAAAATAACAAAAACGGCACTCATTTTTCAATAACTGTAAACATTTGAATTGAAATTGGTAATTGGTTTAATATATTTATAATCTAATAGAGATTATTAATGCACAAATGGAAACTCGACCGAATTTGAAACCTTGAGGAATTACTAGAGCAATGTGCTGGGAAAATTGGTTACATTTTCAAGAGTTTATGTTGACAAATAATATTATTAAATTATTATACAGGCATCTTATTGAGTTAAAGTTAACAAATCATACACCCTTCTCGACTAAAAAAATGGGGATTTGGAAATGACAAGATTAATTGATATTTACAGGTGGAATAACATACTTGGATTTTCGACTAGATTGTTATTATAGTCATTCATAGGCTGGAAAAATTAGCATCTATAAAAATAAAAATGAAGGAAGTTTATTGGATTAAATATTCCAGGATGAATACAAAATAGGAAATGGTGTTCAGAAATAGATGATGATTAGGATGAGATAGGAAGGTCGGTGTTTTATGATGCCTAAATTAGACACGTTGGATAAGAAAAGCAGGGGAAGATATCAGTCAAAGCATTAGGGTCAAAGTATCAGTGGCGGAATAAAAAGTGGAGAAATGCATATTGGTGGTATTATGTGGTTGAGAATTTACTCGGTAAAAATTGGACAACCCAAATATGCATAATGCACTATAAGTGGCCGAGAGCCAGACGGCTAGAGAGAATTATTTAGGATATTATATAAACAGACTATTCGATGGTGCAATGTTCATTGGAGAAAACCGGCAATTTTTCCAGAGTCCTTCCTTTCCCATTCGCGATTTCTAAAATACGAATTTGGATTTGCTGACAATACTCCGCTTGGATAAAGCAGAATTTATTTATTTACGTCTTGTTTGTCTATAAATAAAATATAATCCCACTTTTCCCGTTAGGTCTTATTAATACTCCTGCATTCTGTTATCTCTTGAAAATTTTTTCTAACTTTCTCCAGTTTTGTTTCTTAATAATATTATTATATATATCTGGTTTTGTTCTTCCGTTACTGTACCATTTTTACCATTTGCAATAATCCTAATTTTAGCCCATTAGTTATTCTACCTGTTTTTCATTTCTCTTGCAATTCTTTTCACACTTTTATAACCTCGCCTCCTTCCAATTTTTTCAGTTTTCGACTGCTGTTGCTTTTTTTATAATATATTTAAAGCACTTTCACATTATCCCCTCTTCCACACTCTCTTATATACCTAGATACCTAAACGATGGATGAGGATTTCTCACAAAGATCTTGGAGTAAAAATAATGATTGGTGGTCTGAAGGTTAGTTCTGTTTTCATCGTTGTTTTTATGTTCAAAATATCTTTTTGAGCATCCTTGTAGTTTCTTTATTCTATTTCCTATTCCATTTCTTGAAATTTAATCCAATTTTTCACGTGTTAGACTCGCTATCCCGTTTCCAAAACGATAAATTAGAAGGTGGTGAGCACTGGAGGGACATTGAATCTAACATTGTCAAGATGGATTCCTTATACGATGCAACTTTTCATTCTTGGCTTAAAAACGAGGAGAATGTTGTTATTGTTTCCTCTTATTTGCATAGAATAGCAAACGAGTACCCTTTAGACAGAATAATAAACTCGCTCAAGTGGTTAATTTCCTCATGGAAGCTCGAAAGCGTTACAATGGTCATAAGGAAAGTTACCGCCGATTGGAGTTACGTTAAACAAGATGTAGGTTTAGAAGGCTTGAAAGATAGATTTTTTGATCCTCTGAATCATGCTAAGGTAATTGAGGGTGAAACAAGGCGCGGTATTTTGGTCCGTGAGCTTACAAGAGATTGGCCATGCATCCAAGTTGCTCGTTTGGTCAGCAACTTATCTGCTGTGTTTTGGCGTCATAAGGTTTATCAAGAAGTTTTTCTTAAAGCCCTTGTATTAGATTGGGATTTTTGCCGCCTATCTGAGTTTTTTTCATATATTGGAGCACATTTAGGATTGAGTTATAGCCTAAAAATATCTATGCTGCAGCTAGCTGCTAAAAGGAACGGTAAAATAGATAAGAAGGAGGTTATAACCAAAGACGTACAAAAACGTGTAGGTCAAGACAACATTGAAACTGATGGTGCTAAGCGTGCACGCCTTAATCCCGATATCGGATGCATTGAAGGCACCCCTATAACCAACATACAAGGCTTGCCTTATATGAATAGCGATCAGGAACCTGAAATGAACGAGGTTGTTCAAAACATCTCCAATGTCTCCCAGACAGCAGCATCCTCTCCTAATCCTTCACTAGATTCCAGTCAGCTCACGTGTCAGCGTCCTATGAATTCCGAGATGAATCATTTTGATATTTCAGATCAGCAACATTCTATTACGATAGAGATATCTCTTCGGGAGTCGACATCTTCAAATAATCTGAGCTTAATCTGATCATCCATCTTTTGTCTTCAATTCCAAGTTGTATGCTGTAAACACCATTTCCAAGTTATTCCTGCCGCCTATATCTATATCTCTAATTAGATCGATAATGCTTCCGTTTTGCTAGAGTCCGAGACCAATCCTTATTTGGTGCTCTATCTCTCAGTTCGACCAACATCTGCCAGCATAAAAATTACGAAAGTTTGGCTAAATCCCTCATCCGACTCAGTAGATTAAATCCATTTTCTATTTCAATTGCATTCATAATAATCATCCTCTGGTGTATTTTTCGCATCTCCGTCCTGAGTATCCATTAGCTTTTTTTTATGAGGACATTATGCATAACCTTTATAAGCTTCTTGAATACATTTTCGTTGTATTTTGTTTTACTTTTTTTTTTTTTTTTTCGGATAACTATTTGTCGTTAGGTGTTCCTTTATATATTTTTTTGTACTATTGAACTCCATATTATTTGTGTGAGTGCGAATTATCACTATAGAATTAAATAGCTTTTTCATCATCA
The DNA here is from genome assembly GCA_001953115.1 of Smittium mucronatum. Classification (NCBI taxonomy): domain Eukaryota; kingdom Fungi; phylum Kickxellomycota; class Harpellomycetes; order Harpellales; family Legeriomycetaceae; genus Smittium; species Smittium mucronatum. The sequence goes on from LSSL01005639.1 coordinate 8,516, forward strand.
TTAAACATGCCATAATTTTCAAATCTTGTAGTTGAAATTTAATATTTTAGGGTAAACGTAACAAAATGGGAATAAAGTATAGATATTTGTTTTAAATTGTATTTAGTTAAATGAATCTAAGTTCTAGCGATGAGAATTTCGGCGGGGTCCAATTTAACGCCGAAGGATCAATTTTGCGTTTCTTTTTTGCGAGGCCTTTGTAGTAATTGGAAATTGTATTTTCATTAAAGATAATGGCGTGTGAGCCATGATAGTATCGGATAGCGTCTATACTATACAAGGCATGTAGGATATCTTGAGGTGTAAAAGCTGTGAGCTTTGAGATTTCATCAATGCTTATACTAGAACCCAAGTATCCTCCATCACTTCCGTTTCCGTTCAGCAACAAATCCATAAGAACTTCAGCCCAATACGTACGGTAGCTGAGGAGCCCCAAATCCGACAGAGGTTTCTCGGGAGAACCTATTTTGTTTTCAATTTTTGTAAGTTCATAAGAGAACTGAATCAACAAGCGCCCAAAACCAAATCTCTGATGCTGGGGTAGCGTAAGGATACAGGCTAAGTTGTAATTCTCAGTGCTTTCTTTTTCTTTACTAAAGTATCCAGTTATATGACATCCAAACTCATCATTTAGTGTCATAACATAAAACAAAAAGGGGTCCACATCGTAGTAAAGGGTTTTATGGTCCAGGAAACATTTGCTCAACAGACACAAGTTCCGGCAATATGTTTTCTGTTTTCGGCCATCGATTTCAAAAAAAGAGATTTGCTCATGACGGTAAATTTCGTTTCCGGGTGGGTGCCACAAGGTACATTTTATCCTATGTCGGTCCATTTGTTTTTTTGAGCTGTAGTACGATAGACAAAATTCACACACGTACAGTATTGGTTTATTGCACACAGACTCGCTGTACGGCGAAAAGTACCAAGGCTCGATTTGGTACTCTCCCATTTGGATCAATTCAATATTCTTTATCCTTGATATTTCAAGACCACGGGCTTCCTCTGAATCATTTAAATTCTGGCCTGCTTCCAGCGATTTTTTTGAAGGCAAAGCACCCTTTTTCAAGTTTTGGCTTGATGCAGCGCTAGTATATACCGAGGTATCAGCCAAATCGTCCATATTAAACTCAGACCTTTCCCGCACAAGGTTTTTATTCGTCTCTTCGTTGTCATTGGGATCGAGCACCGCCAATTTTTTGTTTTTTGGAAACTCTACCGGCTTTTCCAAATTAATCACCTTTCCAAAAACCCATTCGTCTAATCTCTTATTAAAGCCAATATAGTGTACATAAAACTGGAACTCATCTGATTCAGGAGAGTCGGAATCTGGAATAGGAACTTTCCGAATGGATAATATTTCTGCCTGGCGATACTCCTCATCTTTAAGGACATATGGCTTACAACCTACTATTAAGTTGGCCACAGATTTGAGTTTGATTGTCACAGGAGGCTGGTCCTTAACTGTTGAGCCTTTTGTAGGGGTAGAACTACCCATATGTTCTTGCTATTTATTTGAAAGCTTTGTAAAGAAAAGTAATGATGTGTACCGGTATCAGAACGGATTATAAATTCTTTAAATTAGATGAATTGCGCTAGATATCCAAACTCAAACCTTACTACCTTATAAAAAAAGCGAAAACTAAATTTTTAAATATAAAAAAAATCCTTTTTGTTATACAATAGTATTACAGATTTGTAGGCTCATAGTATTAAAACCGCTTGAGAGATTTTTAGCGCTTGTTTATTTCTGCAAAAATCGATGAATCTTTTTGCGTGTAAACTACCACTTTTTTTTTATTCGTGAAATTCGTTTTTACTACAGAAAATAATGAGCCGCAAAATTCATTTACGAATAATTAACAGGAAAATGCACCCAATAGGCAAACACTCCATGAAATTTCATTAAATCAGTAATTTTGCTAAAAAAATAAATATTTAGCCCATTGCTGTTTATGAACTTCCAGGCTCTAAAGCTTTCACCTCGATTTTCATACATTTTTAATAGACTGTGTTGCATTAAATTAACAGCAACCAGAATATTCATCATCCCCTCATTTATTTAAAATTTCCTAGCCTAGAAAACTTTGCGCGAAATCTCCACCAACCCAATCCCATCCCATCTCCACCAAGCGATATCAAAAAAAAAAACAAACGATAATGTCCAAAGCAAAAATCTTCGCCTCATCACCCTCCAATCTCTCTAACAATCCAAACTCCTCAGCCTCACAACAAAATTCCACTACATATGAATGTAGCTTACATGGAAGTGTGCATCCAAATTCGTTGCTGCCTCTTAAAAACAGACTTGACTCCATTTGTGGAGGCTCCGATGCAGGACGTAAACGAATGGAAACATTTGAATTGTATAAACCGGAAGGTAAGCCCCCCCCCCCCCCCTTTTCTCTTTTTTTCCAACTTTTTTTGTTTCTTCCTACGTGTCCCACAATTTATTTATTTATCTCAAACTGCAGTTCAGACCCCTATCGGCCCTAAAAGAAAGGATGATTCTTTACTTTTCTTAAGGACCCAGTATAAAATGGCTAATCCTCAATCCCCCATAAAAGAAAAAATGTAATTGTTTATACCCATTCCTTCCCACTTCCCACTCACAATTTTCGATTCTATTCCGCCAGCCTTTTTAACAATGTTTTGGATTTTTCATGTTTCTAAATGAAATATATACAGTTTTTGTTTTAATTTTTTTCCAACCAAAGGATAAAATTATATAAAACATTAGACTTAAAAGCCAATTATATATAAAATTCAAAAAAGTGATTAATTTATTACTGAATAGGTCCATTGTACAGTTCGGTGTCCCTGAAATCCACAGTAATAGAGGTGCAACCGTGCGTCCAATAACCAGCTCTACCGTTTATAAAGGAGACCCCTACGAATTGCTCAAAATACTCGGATACACGTAATAAATGTTCATTATAAAATTTTCCTCTCGCATTCAGCGTATGAAAAAAGCGTTCTTTTCTTTTTGGATATTTACAATGATGGTTTAAACTATAAAAGGAGATTTTCGCAGCACGTTAAAAGTGGCTATTGGTATCTATTTGAGAATCTGGTTTGGATTGGACTTTTTCAGATCTTTAAGGTTCGCATCCTATAACCCTTAAAATCCTTTACAAGTTTTTACTCTATCTGTTTCTTCTCAAGTAGAGCGATAGCCCCAACTTAATACAGAATGGGGTTTTACTTGATCCATCAGGGACTTGGATTATTGAAGTTGCCTCCCTGCCTATAGGCCAAGAATCTGTAAACCGTGTAATCGAAATCCTCGAAAAGATTAAGCTCCTTCTTAAAGGAGTAGCCGAACTGGTTATTTTGGATCACAATTATACTAGGAGTAGAGTTCCTTACTCCTAATCCCAAATACCTCTTCCCACTGCTTTTCTTTAGAATCATTGATCAAGGTTACTTGGTAGCTTTGAAAAGCAAAAAAATGTTATACCTCCTGATCTGTTGTTATTTTCAAGTTTCATCAATTTTCCAACAAAATATTGATATATCCATTACTTCTATAATTTTTTCGCAGATATAAATCACTCATACATTAAAATTTAATTATTTAAAACTATCTATGCTGCTAAATTGAGTCTTTATTTTATAGTCGGTAATATGGTTATTTTGGTTTGTGGTTTAGATGATATTAGCATTAATAGCTTAAATATCTAAATAAAAAAACAGAGATTGAGTAGAATTGGACATAGTGAAGATATTCAGAGTTATTATCTATAGGCAATAAAAGTAAATTGAATTCTAGTTTTCAAAAACTCAAGCGGCAGTCTGTGGGAGAGTCAGTGCTATTTATCCACCTATTTTTCTCTCATAAATAGCCCAAGATCAATGCCCTGTTAGAAAAATAATAATGATATATCTCCTCCAACCATACCAATATAATTTGATAAATAGTCTGTTATTTTAAACGGCCAGAAATTAAAAAAGTGAATTCCCAGTAGGCTAATTGATCGTAGTTGGATATTCCTGTAGCCGTCAGCAAGTGCTTCCACAACAACAGAGATTGTGACAAACGTCAACAGACATATTTTAATTTATGCTTCTAAAAGTCACCCTTTCTTTTTTTGGATTTGGAATCCCGGACATGGCAAAGCTCTACTCTAATACCTCCTGATATTAAAACGTCTATCCATGCCTAATAATTAAACAAAGATTTCTAGAAAAAAATGATTGCTATACAAATGACCTTTAAATAACCTTTTGGGTTTCTGATAAAGTGTCGCCAGGCCCTTTAACTATAGGAGATATGAAAAGAGAAAATAAAAACGTGATATTTCTTTCTTTTTTGAACTGTAAGTGTTTTAAATTATAATTTAAAAAAAATTTAAAACTGCTGTACCTTCGACAAAAATAGCCTCCTTCTTTTCAACGTTCCATAAACTAAAGTGGAGTATATATGTATGCATGTTGAGAGTTTTTCTTTTTCTTTTTTTTTTTTTTTTTCAATAAATTCTGAAAGTTTTAGAAAAAAGTGTGTAGGGTTTTTACCAAAGATCAGGCACGCCGCTTGAATGTCCCTTGTAATCTATCGCTAAATAGCTGCATATTTCTGAAAGCCCATTTGGCCCCAAACACTATAATTGAATAATTCCCAATTGTACCATCAGTTATGATAAAAAAAGCATTAAAAATTAATTTCAGATTAATGCTGAGTATAAGATTAAATTAAAAAAGAAAAAAAATTAGATGATACTTGCACATAAAAAAACTAAACTTACGTAAGCCAAGTCTGTCAAATCTGATCCACTATAGTCCCAATTTACCCCAACACAACAGGTTTGTCTTGGATACTCTTTATCATATACACATTCTATAAATTCAACACATTCACCATTCCTTAAATCTTCAATCCTTTGGTCTATCAGCTGTTTTCTATCTGAAAATATAAAAAGGCGATTAAGAAAAAAGTTAACCCAAATCCAAAACTACTATATTATTTGTTGTGTTAAAAAAGAAAGTGGATTTACTCTGATAAAAAGCGTCTGTAAACATATCCAATGGGTGAGACTGATACTCAGTATCAAATACTCCATCAATAGGAAAAAACAGTATATCCCAAAATATTAGCCCAAATAGTGACGTAACGATTGACGATTCTGAATGAACTCCGCAATATCCCTTATTGATATAATAACCCAAAGCAACCTGCTCAACCGAACATAATTCTCCTTCGTTATCTTCCCAAACTTGTCTAACAGATTCACCAATATCTCTATTTCTTCCAGTAGATTTAATTCCTGGTCATATTTTGTATTTAGCCAAAAAATTAGAAATTGAGGGAAATATAATGTTTACAAAGAAAGAATTATTGGAATTTCCGATTAATAATCCAGTTCTTTGAAAAAATCATTTAGATTTAAAATAAAGTAGTGCTTAGGTATATTACCGTGTATTATCACCTCCGTGGCTTCATTAAGATCGGTTTTAGATAACTTGAATCTCAAATTTTCTGGTATTTCCAGCTTGTTATCAATGCTGTTTAGACGTTTGTCAATATGGATCAAATCAACTAAAAAAAAGAGATAGTGTAAAAGAAATGTTTAACGTAGAAGAAAATCGATCAAGCCATAAAAAAAATCAAACCCAAATAATATTGAAAGATATAAAAAAGGTTTAAATTAAAATAGGCAGATTTTTTACATATTGACAGCGAAGAATCAATTATAGCGGATATGCAAATCATTCTACATTCGAACAAGCTCTTGATGTAATCCTTGTACTCAATTTCAGAATCTGTTTCTGTTTCTGTTTTTTCATCACTGGATAAATATTTGTTTTCATGCTCATATGATCTAATGGGTTTTCCGTGAGAAAGATCGTCATCAAATTTCTTGTTTTGTTCAGACTTGACTGGTGAGAACCCACATTCCAAAGATTCATCAAATTTATTGACTGGTTCTATGGACTTTGGTAAAGAATTTTTTGATTTAAGTTTGGTGTTTTTTGTTTTATTTTTATTTTTAGGCTTAGGGGATAAGAGATAATTCATAGTGATTAAAGCAAGCCGTCTGTGCCATTTCCCTCTACGATTTAACCTAAAAAGACTTTGTCCAAGCAAAGCCCGTAAAATTATGGCTTCTTCTCTGTACATATTGAGAGCTGAAAATGCCTTGGAGCATTTTTCTGCTATTCTGGTCAACACCCAACCGCATGTAAATCTCCTTCTCCAATAATCAAATCTACATTTTTTTTCATAGTTTTCTGATTCTGTGGTGCCATTAACAATACTCGAAATGTGCTTTTTTTGATGTTTAATGCATTCCAAATCGTGAGTAGATTCTTGTTTTGGGATAAATTTGGAACCATATTTAACAGGGGTTCGATGAATATCAATCCCAGAATCTGCGAAAAAATTGGAATTACACTCTTCAAAATCAGGAGAATAATTTAAAAAAATACCAGAAAAATCAGCACCTATTAGCTTTGCCCAAAAACAAGTTGATGGCAGGCATATATCAAGCACTGACTTCCACCCCTCTAAATCACCAGCACGCAAATACATTGATAATGAATCAGCTTTATATTCTATTTGGAGGGCTCTATTATAGTTTATAACAGATTCTCGAGATTTAAACATTTTGCTAGTCCTAGTAATCGGGTAACTGGGAAAATTAAGCTTCCCATATGAGGTTAGAAGGGCCGTAGTCATTGTAGATTTTTGATCGATGATTGGAGTTCTCGCATAGATAACAAATAGTCTCTTGAATAATGAAATGGATCGCTCATTTAGCTTCACAGATTTTCCTAGCAATTCTTTGGCTTTGATAAGAATCCTATTACTTAACAAATCTCCATCATTTGTGCGATTTTTCTCCCCCTCAGAAGTCACAGATTTTAGCTCTAATTTATCTAATTTTTTAAAGCTCAATACGGTTTGACTTTTAGACTGCTTAAGAATTGCATCCACAACGGTATTAATCTATCGATTCAATAAAAGTAAAACACCAAATTAGACAATGAGACTCTCAAATTTAAAAATAAATTATCTTTTTTATTAAATAAAGGATTATAGAACTTTTTTTCAAAGATAATTAATCCAGAATTTTTTCGTGAATAATAAATAATTTCTTACCGTTCTTTTTCCTTTGATTAAAATATTAAATTCTTTGATTATTATTTGGAGCTTTTTTAATGGGAGCGTGTCCAAAACTTCTTTTAGATTTTCAAGTCTACTTTCACTAATTGCTAAGGGCAACAATCCATCACACTCCAACTTATGGCTATTTTCCCTATGTCCAATACACTTGCACATTATTTTATCATCTAAATCTGAAGAACCTAATCGAAAACATTAAAAAGATAAGTCAAAAAGTTGTATCCTTATTAAATAACGTATATGGACTAAGAGGTTATTTTTATTGATCTATAAGACGAGTTCTTTTTTTATATGGATTTAATATTTGCAGTTTAGATAATTTCAAAATTTCGACTATATCTAGTAATTAGTTTTATTTTTTCTTTAAAAAATTACCTGTCAGTTCATTGATGCCTGCCTGAATGTTTATTCCATGTGAGTCCAAAGAATTAAGAGGTATCCAAGAATTCTTTCTCATAAATAGTCTTATAAATAGATATCTTGAATGCAAACTCATTTTCCAATATTTTTCCAACATTTTTAATTCCCTTTGACAGAACAAAAAGGACTCCTTTTCCAAAACCACTTTCATCATATGCTCGAATTTGTAAATGTAGTAATTTGAATTTGTTGGAGGAGAACTTATGCTTCTATCGCCTTCGGACTTTTTTACATCTTGGCTGTTAATATCGTTATTAATTTTATAACTGCTAGTCTTGTTTTCAATTATAAAATTTTGGATTGGCAAAATCCCAGAAGAGTTTTCAGGCTCTTTTTTCACATACTCTGAGCTGTCTCTGTGGAAAATCCATTTTATGTTGGGTTCGCTAACCGATTTTTCATTTAATATAGGCTCGTTTTCTAATCTATTTCCTAAAAAGAATAAAGTATTGAATAGTATAACAAGAAAGGGGTTAATAACATTCGTAAATCCCAGTATGATTAAAATTGTAGCTAAGTAAGTTTTTACTATAATTTTCAACAAAAGAATCCTCTAAATCCATAATCCGTTTTATCAATTCTTGTTCATTATGATTATTTTTGTTAGAATAGTATGGAGTGGTGATAATGTATGAGTTATCCTTTTTATTAACCACTCTTAAATCTGATTTTTCGTATTTCTGTGGTATAAAATTGGAATTAGTATCGAATTCTTGGTTTATTTGATTTAAGGAACTCAAATCGGGCTTTTTATCGCTCAGCAGATCAAATTCTGAAGTTGATCTTAAGGGGAGTACCAAACCTCCAACATTGTGCTCGAGAAAATTTCTAAAATTGTAAAATCCCTTACCAATTAAAATTAAACTAGAATAAATATTTTTAGCATTCGAATTTGATGGTATATTATAAAAATTCCCGCTCTTAGAAATGAAAGTATATGATTTAGAATTGTTTTTTTTTTAAAAAAAGAAAGTCATATGAGATTTAGAGAAAAACTTACAGACTTTTAGAACGTTCTTTATCGACTTTAAAAAAGTTTAACAATGTACTCGATTTTCTTGTGAGTTTCTTCTCACCTTTGTTTATCCTCATTTCGCAGGAATTTGCGAATTAAAATTAGAAAGGAAAAAACAGTTAATAAATCGAATTCATAAGTCTCTGATATTTATTCATCCATCAATATTTCTTTGATGGGCGATGTTGAACTTACACCTGAATATAAATTTTATTTGGGATAACTAATTTTAAATGCTTTCAAGGTTTGGACATATGCATAGAAATTATTAAAGGTACATAAACCTTTGGGGAGAAATTGAAGAGATTAAAATAAATAGTTGTTATTTAGGATTCCGACCTAACAGACGTAGTAAATTACAACGATGGGCTTTATATTACGTTCGAACCCTTTTCTTTTTCTGGCGAAAATATGCGTCTAAACATTCTAACTGGTTGGCATCTATAACTGCAAACATTCACCTCTATAGAGCTAGATAATCAAAAATGGACCCAATTTTCATTCAATGCGATGTTTAATTAAAAGCTCGAATTTATAATTGGGCCATTTTTATTTATCATCGAATAGAAAGCAAGAAAATTCTCTAATAGGAACTTAACATACTTTATTACAGAATAGGATAAGTTGATCTAAAAGGAAGCGTTTCGTCGGTTCTCTCCATAGATGCTATAAAACATAATATTCTCAAAAACGAAAGAGCCATACCTGTAGTCTAATTACCATTATATTTCGACGAGAAAGCTAATTTATAAAAAAAATTAGCAAAAGGTTTTTGAAGGGCGGACAAAAAATTTTGCATCGAATTTCCAAAAGAAATTAAAAAAAAAGCTAGATTTGAAATGATAATATTTTTTTCATTCCCAAAATCTATTTATAATGGCGTTTTTTGCCATCAAATGTGTGTATTAAGGTCCATTTGCTTTTATTTGCTTTTATTAATATTTTTATTTATTGTTAAATACTAAACCCCAAAGTTTTAGATATTAAAGATTCCATTCTACATACTTTTTTAGTTGCATAAACATTTATAAGATCCTTTTGAATAAAATGTATTTACTGAATATTAACTATAACTCTTCTAATTGTTATTATTTAGGAATCTCATTAATTTTTTGTTTTTAAAGGTTTTACTTGAAATCTGAAAGTGAAATCCCAGGCAGTTAATAAAAATTCTTAGGAGTAAATATACATATTAAATAGAGTTATAAATTAAAATACATCCTTAGATCCATTATTATTTCTGATTTAAAAAAAAAAGTTTTGAGAAAAAAATTAAAATAAAAAGCTTGTATGAAATCGATGATAATCAAGAATATTTTACGGAGAGTCGAACTTTGGGGAAAAAAACTTTCTCACCAGTTTTATTCCTAGTTAAAAAATGCAAACTGCGGTTTTATTCAGGGACTAAAGCCTTATTTTTCATTTTGAAAAAACTCATCTCCGTATTTTATATTTAAGTGGTCCGAAAAATTCTGGGCAGTTCAGGAATGATTCAGAAGTGGTTCAAAAGGATTTAGACATGATAATAAGTTTCTTTATTTAGAATTAGTTACATAGTTATATTTCAGCTAATTCGAGACTAAAATTTTACTAAAGTGTAGCAGATTTAAGTCACTGTAATCTTTATAAATCAAACCAGAAAGTTGCATTTAGCGCTGGAATTACATCTCTAGCCCTAAAAAATATTTCAATTACAGTATTACCCCGCTTAAGTGCGCAGTCTTAAATGCGCACCCCGTTTAAAATTTGATAATGCAATTAGAAAATTTGAGAATCAATATTTTGTTGGTAAATTTAAAATTTTTGATTGGGGTAAAAATTATCAAAGATGAAGATTATTGGATTATATTTATAAATATTATTCAATTTTGTCAATTATTATCCAAACATTTGGATTATTGATTTGGATTTTTTTTGAGCTTTGAATTGCTCATAA